>JBBPBX010001623.1:0-100123 GCA_038048925.1 Garcialebias charrua | reverse complement strand
AAAGACCGTGTAAAGTGAATTTCAACATTTTCTTCAATAAACATTATAAATGTCGTAATTGTAATCTTGTAAATGAGTAAAAAGTCTCAAAATTGTAGCTCAATTAATTTTGGAGTTATAGATCAAACTGTGTATAAACACATTTCTCTTTCAGGATTTTTTAGGCGTGGTTTAAATGTGACCGCGTTTCGTCACGCGGTCACAAGCCCCACCCCCTGCAGCTCCAGCCGTTATAAATGCGTTCTTCGGTGGAGCCGTTCACTCGCTACCGACCGTCTCCCTCCAGTACTGGCGTGCTGCTGGAGCGACCACATGCCACCTGCACCTCCGCGCACCTCCGCCCCCCGCGCGCGCGCGTGTGTGTGGCGATCAGACCCCGCATGCATGTGACCGGGTCGCGCGCGCGCGTGTGTGTGTGTGTGTGAGTGAGAGGCGATCAGACCCCGCATGCGATGTGACCGGGTCGCGCGCGCGTGTGTGTGTGTGAGTGAGAGGCGATCAGACCCCGCATGCGATGTGACCGGGTCGCGCGCGCGCGCGTGTGTGTGTGTGTGTGTGTGTGTGTGGCGATCAGACCCCGCATGCGATGTGACCGGTTCGGACCGCGAGTCCGCTCATCTTCTAAAATAGCGCTGATTATAACAGCGGAGTTATGTGTCCTCAACTTTAAAAACATAACCAGAGTTGTTAGTGCACTAAAAACAGCGTAACTCTTGGAAAAAGGAGCTGCTGGAAGCCAGAACTCAGATAAAAACAGAGCAGGTGATCTCTGCTTCCCCCGTATGCCTCCCCACACAGCTCAGCTCTGAAGGGGGCTGGACATGGCGCAGTACAGCGCTGAAATCACGCCCACGTGCGACACGCCCCCAGCGTTCTAGAGCAAGGCAAAATCAAGTTTTTTCATGATTTTTGAGACTTAATTTTATAAGGAAATCAATGTTTTTAATCAGTCAGATTTATATGGGTGATTAATAACACATATTTATGCCGTGTGACAAAATAAAAACACAAATTTAATTTCACTTTACACGGTCTTTAAGGATGCCCAATGTGTCTTACTGCATATGCCACTTTTGCCTCTATACCAACATCAACTACTACCTCATACATATACTGTGTACATTAACTCATATGCTGCTTTGCCACTCTTTGCAAATGTCAATGCTAGAACCTTCAGTTTATTTTATAGATATACTTTTATATTTTTTATACTACTACTATGCAAAAACTCAGGACAGTATTACACTTTTATTATTTCATTTTATGCTTATGTTCATTAAATGTTTAGTGTTTTAGTTTTAGTTTTAGTGTTGGTGTAAATTTTCATACTTTTATACTACTATGCAAAAACTCAGGACAGTGTTACACTTTTACTATTTTATGCTTATGTTTATTAAATGTTTCAGTGTTTTAGTGTTTAAATGGTTACTGTTGCACCGAGGGACTGAGAGAAACGCAATTTCAATCCTGTGTATGTCCTGTACATATTGCAGTTCTGACAATAAAGTTGACTTTGACTTTGACTTTGAAATAGTTTCAATATTTTACAGACATTATATTTTAGATATGAAGCAAACTGTTTGGAATACAACTAAATGCACCTGCAGTAAAAAGGACAGTTTATTTATTTATTTATTTATTTTTTTCATGGATATTCACACATATAAAATCTAGCTGATAATCCATTTAGGCATTTATTTACAAAATAAGTGCACAAATACGATATTTATAAACACCTCATTTAGTGTCCATTAGCACTTCTTCAAGCCGATTCTTATTGATTCAGCACTCCTTTTTTCCCCGACACTGTTTCCTTGCATTACCATTCAGCACTTTCATGTGCAAATACAACATGTGCATAGGCACAGATGGATGATGATGCTCATGTCTAACAAAACTCTTTTTGATGTTTTATCTTTCAAACATTGATGTTTTCATTTCTCAGCTTCATCTTCTACAAAAAGAGTAAGGAGTCACTTTGATCACAAACATTAATGCTTACTCGCAAACAGCACCAAATTAAAATAATTAGATCTTTACTCAGACAGAAATGTTTGTTTTATGTTTGTTAAGATTCCTTGTGGGGGGGCACACAGTGCCCAAATTCCTAATTGTCATTATGATAATAGTGTTTACAGAATCAATGTGATCCTTTGCTCTTTTTTTTTTTAGATGGCTCGCCTAATCAGATTACTTAGGCGGCGCTGCCCCCGCGAACAGTGTTTGATACAGTGCAAATGATTATAATTTTACTGGGATGGCCTGCGACAGCTCTAGCCTTGACTTGCTGATTGGTGAAGTGCTCTTTAATTGGTTTAAACTTTGCACTCGCTGCTCAGGTATCTACACGCTTAATTTCAGCAAAAGGTCAATATCAATAAATCTGGATGCTAGAGACGAGAGTAAGGCAGAGACATGGAAATAAAACGTTCCACACTCTTCTGGAGAAAAACTGACCACAGGGAGGCAAAGGGGTGAGGGTGGAGGGGGGTGAGCGAGCTGACCCTGGTAACACAGCGAACCAACAAGGTGCTGAGAGAAAATTAGAATTTGAAGCTCTGTCGGTCCACCCTCTTGTCAGGTGTTTATTGCCCATAACCTCTGCAAGATGAGGTCAGATTTTCATATTAAAGCAAACCAACTCCTTTGGCACATTTAGTTGCTGTATATTCAACAGCTGCATAATGAAATGGCACAGCATGTAAAGAAAAACAAGAATGGAAATGCAGTGTCTCTTAAGGACCAAAGATGACTGCAAGGACTGTGCAGCGTACTGTATAGCAGATACATAAAGACACATTTTATAATAGAACATTTACAATGTTTGGGGCTTTCTTGTTGGGTTAGTTCATCTCTTATGTGAGTGTTACAAAATCATACACACAAGTACAAATCCACAGTGACCCTTGAGAATTTTACTCACCTGAATGGCGCTAATGATTATATGTCTAATATTTTCTATGGCTTGTCACTCTCATATATCTAAGTGCAAAGATTCGCACACTCAGACAAAACAAAACCCATAAACATCTATCCATCAAGAAATTATGACACTTGTCAACCATTTGTCATTGCTTGTCAGTGCTTATTTATTTGACAAACAAGATTGACCTAGTGAGATGAAAATGAAGTATTAGCTGTCTGTGCTTTTTTCATTTGTTCGCGGGTTGATCCCAATTTCAGTAGTCAAGCTTTTAGCAAAGCAATGCACTCCCCTACACAACAGAGTAGAAACTGGGTAATTATTCCATCTGGTCACTGTGCATAATAGCTCTCAGGACGTCAGAGAAAGGCAACTGCAGCCAGAAGTTAAATAAAACAAAAATGAGGCAAATATATAAACAAAATGAATGCCAAAACTACATAGCGTCAAGCCATAGTGGTTTGGAAATCTATCCAACCCACATTTTACTGCCAGTAAACATCCATCTGGTTCATATAGTTGTTTAAATCTATATTTTTATCACTGAACACATTTTAAAATACATTTAAAGGAAAGAAAAAAAAAATAGGGCTAGCTAGTTTTAAATTTATGGACTTGTTTGCTCCTTTCAGTGAACCATGCATCTTTTAGTAATAGCCACACTGATAAACATATTATGCAGTACTACAGTACTTTGACCAGTCTCATTAAAAAAAAATATATATATATATAAATATATATATAAAAAAAGGATGCTATGTCAACTTACTGTGCCAGTTCTTAGGCTTAGGAAATCTTGATGGTCATATTAAATGTGACATTGATTAGACACAAAGGTGCACTGTATGAGTTTTCATAATGAGTGCATGCAGCCTGCAAGACATGGTGTGCAATCTACCTAAACTGAAAGAGTAATTTATGAATGCACTGTGCTTTCTGATTTCCTGATCAAGTTAAGCTGATTTCTTCATATAGGCTTGGTTCTCAAAGTCAAATTGTCAGCCAATAAACAAATAAATGTATGAATATTTGTGGATAATTTGATCTTGATAATTTGGCAGAAGAACGACTCATGTTCAGTGGCCCTATTGTCTGGTGAGCACAATGCTGATGACATTTTTTTAAGACCCACCTTAACAACTATTTTTTTATGTTTAAAAGTAATTTTATTAAATATAAAAAAAGTGATAAAACTGGTTTAATAAACAAAAATACATTTATAACAGTATAATGTATGTATAAAAAGACTGTTGGGTTTCTAAATTTTTATTTGTGGAGCTACAATTTCCATTCTTCATGTTTGCAGTTCGCAAAAATTTCATTTACTTTCACTTGCCTTATTCAAAATATTTCTTGTAATCAGGTTTGAGACATGGAATGGATTGCATTCAAAACTTGGGACCAAACATGGTTAAACCCAGCTCTTTCTCTTTCATCCACAAGGAAACACAGGATGTGGGCCAGGTGCACAGATTTCATCTGTCAGGAAAAGGATTTCAAGATCAACTCATGCAGTGATGATAATCCATGCTCACCTATCACTAACCAGGAGATGAGAATCTGTAATGACAAGTCCCAATCAACTTGAACCGCAGTAGCTAGGGGGCTAATAACATTTCATGTCCAATTAGGTTATCTGACGCTGTTGAGTCTCCCTGAAACAGCCTTCTCTCTGTGATAGGCTCACTCTGACTGAAAGGGAGGAGGCACACCTCGGACTAGGTTGACAGACTGGGTCAAAATCTGTTTTCCGTTGGGTTAAGTGATTTTGACACTATACTGTACAGTCCATGAATTCATAAAAATATTGAAAATAATGTTTATTTCTTTTTAAAAAAAAATGCCATCCATCTCACAGTGTAAATGCAGAGATGCATTTAACATCCAACAGGGAGTAGAGGTGATGCTTTTGAAAATGCCTTGGAAAAAAAATAGGACACTTGACCAGTGAAGCATGTGATGCAAATTAAATTCTTCTGACTGGGAATATGATTGAAGACAGAGATGATCTGACCAAGATGAATATGGACCTTACAGGCTTATCATCTAAGGTTTTGGCTGTTTTGCTTTTAGTGAGATCCCTGTAGCTGAGCAAACACAGATGCAGAGGTCTTCCGCAGGGGGCTTTGATGTCCATCCATTTTTCCAAAATTGTCAGCTGAATTGTCTCATAAAATGAAAATATCGCTCTGATGTAAAATTGTCTGTGAATCCAGTGTGCATAGGAGTGTTGATTTGTTTTTAAAAGTTGAGGAAGGTGTATGCATCGAGCTATCCATCGTTTTTTTTTATTTATTTTTTTATCCAGCTTCTTAAAGAAGGGCTGCAGGGAGCTGGTGCCTGTCTCCAGATGTCATTGGACAAGAGGCAGGGCACACCCTGGACAGGTCACCAGTTTATCACAGGGCACATCAAGAAAGGTTATGCATTGCAGAGCTACAATACTGGTGGTCTGTTCTCCATGAAATAAACCTTATTTAAAAAGATGTGAATATGAATCAAGCTGAATGTTTTTTAGCCAGAACAAACTCTACTTGTAGATTCTGCATATCACCAAGCCTGGTACATTAGCAATGCTTATTTAAGCAGTTGTGCTGAATATTGCCCTTCAAAATGGAATGTAATAGTCCCATTAGCTGGGCAATGTGCTTCACTCTTTCCACATACTGTTTCTTGCTTTTATTGAACTCTCTCACCATTGAATGAAAGTTGATTAACAGCAAGTGAGAGTAAATGTCAGGAAAGGTAGTAGTCCATTTCAGCAATCTGCATTTGGAAGCTGGATTGTAAAGATACAGTAGAATGTTCTGCGAGTGACATCACAACATTCACCCTTAATTATGCTCTTCATAGTCATGCCAAAACATATGTTTTTCATGTATCTGTTAAATTTGCATTAATATCTAAAATAAACAGAAACATAAATGAATCAGGATTTGGTGGTTATTATGGACTTAAGTCTTTGGCAGTAGAATCTGATTAATTTTACTTTGATTTTTCACTACCTGCATCTTTTCTTTAAGTGGCAGAAGGCAAGAATGAAATGTGTTACATTAAATAAAATTAATCATAGCAGACTGCAGTTTTGAAACACGATACCAGGATTATAGACTGGACTTATTTTGAGAACATGAACCACATATGTCTGTCTATACAGCTGTATGTCTGTCTATATGTATATGTGTATGTGTGTCTATATGTATGTATGTCTGTCTGTACGTATATGTCTGTCTATGTCTGTATGTATGTTTAGACTTTTTCTACAGACTATGAAAAAGGTAAAGTATTTTAGGTGAGTATAAAACGTCTCCGTCTCCTGCTACTCACTTTGATGATCATGCTAATTAAGAATAACTTACTAATTAAAAACTAACCTCAAATCAAAGTGAGTGATTGCTCATTTTCACTGAAGAATGAAATCATTTGTTGTTGTGTTGTTTTTGCCATTAAATACAAATGTTTTAGATAGTAAGAATGGAATTTTATTTTATGTTTAAAGAAACAATTATTATTATAGCCAATTACAGAATTTAGTTTAAGTTAAGTTAAGGAGTTACCCACAGTTTGACCTTCCCCAGACCACAAATGGCTCATGGGATCCGAAGGCCTTAGTTTTATTTGACAAATTGCAAGTTTTTTGGTGTCCAGTTCTCCTCTCAAAAAGACTACAGGTTTCCGGAACTCCTTCAGGAGGAGTTGCCAGTGATGCCAGTGAATCCCGTCTTGACTCGAGGTCCTGCTAGGGACGGCTGCAAACGAGGGTGGACGGGACCCCTACAGGTGGAGGAAAGGACACGTCATCTTCTCGAGAGAAAAAGCAGCAGCTGTTACATCTGAGTGACCGGTGCTCCCCTGAAAAAGAAGTTTGGAGCAATCGCTGAGCCAGATTTTGAAGATGGATCTGGTCAGAGCAACTTTGTCAGGATGTGGCTTGACTACCTTGTCCCGCACACAATTCAGGGTTGCGACCTGCTACTGCGCCCGCAATTCATGCCTGAATAGACTAAAACAACAGACAGCTGGACAAGACTGAAAGCCATCAAACTGCCTGATGCCCTCCACCCACAAGGCGAATAAAAAGCTCTCCCCAAAGAAAAAAAATGAACTTTGACAGAAACCCAAGAAGAAAAAGACCCGCACAGAAACTCACAGAAGAGGAAGACTTGAACAAAAGCTCCCCCCCAGAAGAAAAAAAGACTCTTCTCCCCCCCCCAGGATGAAATGAACTTATTCCACACACAAAGAACTTCCCCCCCCCCACCAGATGAGATGGACTTGGACCCAACAAAAAAAAACTGGACTTATTCCACAAACAAAAAAAAAAAAAAAGGATGGATGCTGTGAAGAAGAATGGTTGATCTATTTCATTTTTTAAGTTCAAACCGGTTGTTTTTACTTTCCTGGGCAATAGTTGATATCAAAGAAGTTTCAAACTTATTTTATTTTTGTGCCCATAAAGGGCTATTTTGTTGTGTGTTTGAGAATTATTTCCCACATCTTTGAAAGTGTATAAGTTCCATTTAATTGTTTGACACTACAAATTAGATTGGTTCTTTTTTGGTTAAAACAAATTAGATTGGTTCTTTGGTTAAAACAAATTAGATTGGTTCTTTTTATTTTAAAACTAATTAAATAGCTTATTTCTTTTATTTGTTTAACACAAATAGATTAGTTCCTTTATATATATATATGTTTCTTCTCAAAGGTTCTATTTCTTTGGAAAAACTTGGTTTTTGTGGGTAAATAGACTAATCCCTGCTAAATATATTATTCCTTTTAAAACTTTTGACATAAGCCATAAAGTGAGACCATACTCATTGCAAAATTCTCCTCAAAATCTTTCTTTCTCTCAAACATTGAAATAAGTCATGAAATATGACAATCAACAGAGTTCTCCAAAACTTTATAATCTCTCAAACCATCCTAAAAAGGTGATTCTGCATGTTCAGGGCGTTACTGTGGAGGCACGGGACGGTGGTGTGAGTTTTTGCCTCTAATTAGAAATTCGGCCTCAGAGGATGTTTTTCCGCACCGCTCACCTGATTGATAATGATCAGTTTATATATGATAAAGAGGATGAAATGATGGAGATGTTCAATATTTATCATCTAAAACTAATTACTCTGACCCAATAATTATAACCCAGCTCACTTATATCAAATATTCTCTGTTCCCTTTAAACACTTATATTTGATAGTACAAACATGTTGTTTGCTTTTTCTCTGATACAGAAAAGACAGTCTTCTAGCCTTGACAAATGTTGGGATTAGATGTTCTTGTTTGATCAGAACCATGACTTGTTTGTTTTATCTGTAAGACGTCAGAGCTTGTCAAACTCCACCTGCTTCTTGTATAAATAGCTTGTCATGTCCAGTACAATTTGGAATTGTGCAGGACAATGTATTTGAGACCAAAACTAAGTTTCAAAAGACATTAAAAGCCATTCCCCTTTGCAAAGTTGTTTGTCTGATTTAACACTGTTCTCTTGTTTATCTTTGTGTGGTTTTTATTAAGGTAACAGGGGTTTAAAATCCCCATCACACTACCTGCATCTTTTCTTTAAGTGGCAGAAGGCAAGAATGAAAAGACAAGGAAACCTGAAAGTTATGCAACATAACTCATGTTCCCTGAAGGAATGGAACGAGGTGCAACACAATGACTATGGGAATTGTGCCACCGTGCGGTTCACCTGAAGTAATACAATCACGCCTTTACAAAAGGCAGGTGGGTGTCAGCATCAGCAATGAGGCCCTGCCCTCTTTGCATAAAAGGGGCTGATGCCCCACCTTCATTCTCAGGGTGCACTTCACCGAGCTTAGGCATTGAAAGGGCAAACACGTGTTGCACCTCGTTCCCTTCCTTCAGGGAACATGAGTTATGGTGCATAACTTTCAGTTCCCTTATCAGTCAGTACACTCAGTGCAATACATTGACTATGGGGACGTAATTCAATCATGCCCTGGAAATGCTCTGGAAATGCATGCTTGTGAGAACTTCATGCCTCAGACTACAGGCGTCAGCTGCTCTATACTCTGTGGTAGAGAGAACAGCCTGAGTTACATCACATGCTGTGACATCTAAACAGTAGTGTTTCACAAACATGTTTGACGATGCCCAGTTAGCAGCTGCACATATTTCTGCTACTGGTACACCTCTAAATAAGGCTCAGGAAGTGGCTAGGTCTCGGGTTGAGTGAGCATGTACCCCAGAGGGCACCTGCTGACCTTTGCTGCTGTACGCCCTCTTAATGGCCTCAGTCACCCAGTGTGAAAGGCACTGTTTTGACAGGGCCCTGCCTGCAGCAGGAGTAGCAAAGCACACAAACAATTGGTTTGTTTTTCGCCAGCTGTTAATTATTTCCATGTAGGCGCTCAGGGCCCTAACAGGGCAGAGCACGTTCAGCCACCTCTGTTCTTCAGTTAGAACAGGGTGAGGAGGACAGGTTGACAGCTCAAGGTTCAAACTTCTTGGATTTAAAGTTGGTACTTTTGGTACATATGCGGGGATTGGATGCATTGTGACCTTTGACCCGTCTGGAACAAACCTGGTACACATTGGGTGTACAGATAATGCGTGGAGGTCACCCACGCATTTTGCTGAGCACAGAGCTAAGAATGCAGTTTTATAAGATAACAAATCTATCTTAATGCTGCTAAGAGGCTCAAATGGAGGCTCACACAAAGCATCCAGGACTAAATGCAGGTCCCATTGAGGGGCCAAAGTCCTGCTTGGAGGTTTCATCCTCAGCACGCCCTTCATGAACCGTATCATGAGAGGGTGGGCACCAGGTGATTTACCTCCCCAGCCCTCGTGGCATGCCGAGATGGCTGACAAAAAGACCTTAATGGTGGAGAAAGAGCGGCCCTTCTCCAGCAGGTCCTGTAGAAGGTGAGGAGCTGGACTAAGTCACAGGAATATGAGATAATATTCCTCTCTAGACACCAGGCCTCAAAAACACGCCACTTGCGGGCGTAGAGGGTCTGAGTAGACTGGGCTCTCGCTCCCTGTATTGTGTTTACCACATTACTGGGCAGACCGGAGGCCATTAACCGGACCCTTTCAACGGCCTGGCCCAGAGCTGCCACAGTTCTGGGTGTGGATGTAGGATCTGCCCATGGGCCTGGGTCAGCAGATCCTTGTGGGGAGCAGCTGCCATGACGTCCCCATCAGCAGTGAGATCACCTCTGGGAACCATTCTTTCTGAGGCCACCTGGGGACAATCGGTATTAGGGAGAGAGCTTCCCTGTGTACCTGTTCCAGTGTCGCCTGAATCAGGGGGACAGGTGGAAACGCGTAATACAGCCTCCCGGCTGGCCAGTTGTACGTCAGGGCATCTGTCCCCAGCGGTGCATCTGCCTCCCTTATCGAGTGATACAGGGTGCAGTGCGTATTGTTGCTGCAGATGAACAGATCTACGGTGGCCCTCCCGTGTCATGCCCAGATCTGGTCCACAATGCACGGGTTCAGCCACCACTCCGAGGGGAGGAGGGACCCTCTCGAGAGGGCATCTGCCCCGTGATTCAGCTCACCCAGGATGTGGGTCGCCCTCAGCGACAAGATCCGGTAGCTGTACCACATGAGCAGCTTCTGTGTCAACCTGAAGAGGGGTTGGGACCTTGTCCCGCCTTCTCCATTGATGTAGGAGACTGTAATCCTGTTGTCCGATTTTATCAGGACATGTTGTTGTGCAACCAGTCCCTTCCTGTAAAGGTGTTTCAGAGACAAATACACTACTCTGAGTTCCAAGAAATGTATGTGGAGCTTTGCCTCCTGCTGGTTCCAGACCCCTTGGGCGTACTGGTGTCTGCAGAGACTTCCCCACCCAGTTTTTGATGTGTCCGTGGTGACCAGGACACGTGACAACACCCTCCCCAGCGTGACGCCTTTGCTGAACACTGTGGAGGCTTTCCATAGCTCCTCATGCACTCTGGGCCAATCAGTATCCCCCTCATTCGCAGAGGGGGGGCAGGTTGCAGTTGTTTGTTGATCCATATCTGTAGAGGACATGTTCTTAATAAAACCAGATGCATGCAGACAATAGTTGCTGCCAACAGGCCCAAGAGATGCTGGCACAGCTTGAGGGGCACCCTCTGGCCTAGCTGAAAACGTGCTAGGCAGAGGTGGAGGGATGAAACCCGTGCCTCTGAGAGCCTTGCCCTGTACAGTATGGAGGTAATCTGGGATGGGGTCAGATTGCTTTTTGCCAGGTTTCTAACAAAACCTAGAGCTTCCAGGTGAAACATCACCCTCTCTGTGTGCTGTTGTGCCTGGACCCTGTTGTGTCCAAGGATGAGCAGATTGTCCAGATAATTCAGAACTCTGACCCCTTGACCCCTCAGTGGGGTCAGGACAACGTCCAGCATTTTGTGAATTACCGGTGGTGGATTTCAATCCGAAAGGCATTGCCAAAAACTCGAACACAGTGCCCTGGAAGGCAAAGCAAAGATATTTTCTGTGGCAAGACAGGATGCTCACGTGGAAAAAAAAGCATCTTTCAGATCCACTGTGCAAAAATAATCCCTCGATCGGTTAGACAGAGTGAATTACTTGTCTGAGTGTCAACATCCTGAATTTGTACATTTTTATTCTTCTGTTCAGACCCTTGAGGTCTAAAATGGGCCTCAAACCCTGATTCTGTTTCGGGACCAGGAAGTACTTGCTGTAATGACCCTTTTTTATATTGTGAGCAGGGAACATCTTGATCACCTCTTTCTGCATCATGTTTGAGATCTAGTCCCTTAAGACATGAGCACGGTCTGGGCTTATGGAAGACCACAGCACTCCCGTGAAAGGAGGTGGCCTCTTGTGGAACTGCAGCTGGAGACCAAGGGTGACAGTAGACGTGACCCACGTGCTTGGTTTGCATGCGGTCCAGGCGCCCACGTGTGCGCTTAGTCTGGAAGGCATGTGTATTCTGTGATGTTTATGTGTCAAGGGGACGAGAGGGAGATGAATGGCCCACTCTCGTTCGCCCTTTGGCGGACTTCCCGGTCCATCCGTGGTCGCCTGAGTGTCTGTCTGGTGTTGACAGACCTCTGGCTGCCAGCAGAGGCTCATTGTCTGCCCCAACTGTTCGTGTCTCATGAGAGTTGAGGTGGCCATGTATGATGCTGCCCCCCCCCTTTTTATCTGACACGTTTGCATAAGAAAGGTGCTGTTTTTTTTTCTTTTTTGAGTCGACATACAGGACATTATGTGCTTTTGAGACTTTACTGCTGTGCTTAAAAGAACATGTCTTTATTACACCCACATTTGAGTGATTTAGTGAGAGTACCTAAAAAATAGCGAGGCAGCTCTGTATCAGGCCGACTTCTGCTTTTGGTCCCTGTTCGTTGAGGGAGACCTCGGTGGGCCTGCCTGTCGTGAGACAAATCTGTGCCATGCCCAGGCTTGGCCAGCATGGGACGGTCCTGCGGCGGACTTTGGCCGCTGTTCTCCATCGAGTGCCAGTCGTTTCTGTGGGGGGTGGCGTGTGGCCGAGTGGTGGTGAGGCAGTGCAGCCCTGTGTCCGCTAGCATCTCTGGGTTACACAAATTGCTTTCTGGGTATCCCCTCATGCAAGGTCTCGGCCTGTTTTCTTCTCTGTTCCAGCCTGCTCTGGATTCTCTTGAGAGCACCGCCGAAAAGCCCCGTGGGCTCGATGGGATGATGGAGGAACGGGTTCCGTTGTGCCTTTGGCAGGTCTGTCAGCGTTAGCCACAGGTGGCACTGAGCAATGACAATCTCGGCCATACTTCACCCTTGAACGATAGCGACTGTCCCCATGAGGTGAAGAGCAAAATCTGTCGCCTTACGGGCCTCTTCCAGGACGTCGGCTGCTTTCTTTTTGTTAGAGGTCTGCTGGAGCTCCTGAAGCTTTTCCGCCAAGTAGGCCTGCATCATAGCTGAAGTGTTCATGGTGCAGACCGCGAGGCCTTGTGCTCAGTAACACTTCTCGAGCTACGAGGTAGACACGCGACAGGCCTTGCTAGGCAGGGTCGGTCTGGAGCACGAAGTCTTGGGAGCTAAGTGGGCTACCAACGTGTCCTCCATCTGGGGAATGTTGGCCATGCCAGCCGCCTCCATCCCGGCGACGTCCAGGAACTGGGAGAGAGGCAAAGTCAGTGGAGCCCTGGTTTCAGCCCAGGTGTGAGTCAGCTCCATCTGGAAGTCGGGAAAAATAGGTATCCTGTGCCTCGTGGCCGACTACTGCTTGGCGAAGAAGAAATTCCCCGCCAAACGCATTACCTGTTGTCGAGGTGGGGGTTCTGGCCAAGTTATCTGCAACGTGTCCGTAGCTCTGCAACACTGCTCGAACAAGCAGGGACAGACACATCAGTCTCTGGTTGACCTGCCGTAGGGATCTGGGAGAATTCCTCGTCTTCTCCTTCGTCCTCGTTGTCGGCTTCGTCGTCAGTTAGCTTGCCCAAGGCTGTTAGCAAGAGCTCATCTGCTCGCAACAAGTCCCTCATGTCGAACTCGTTGGTGGATTTCCCGAGCGGGGCCACAATGTCCATGCTTCCTCCCCAGTCGGCTTGACCCTTGTCCTCCAATTCCACCGCCTCGAGCTCCGCGGTGGGAGTGAGCGCTTAGGTGGGGAGCGGTTCCCGCACCGTAGTAGAGCCGTCCATGGCTTTGACCACAAATTCCATGCGTCTCCGTCTCTCTGCCTCACGTAGCAGTCTGCAGTGAAGGCAAGACTCGGGGGAGTCCAAAGCTGTTTTTGCGTGTAGCATCCCTAAGCAGACGGGTCAGGCCTTGTGGGTGTCCGTCGCTGAGAGGGAATAACCACATCCGTTGGGGCAGGCTCGCTGGCCTGCTGTTTTTGTTGGAGTTCTTCGACTTCCTCTTTCTCTTCTCCGGAGCCATGGCTCAGAAGAGGCATTGAGTTGTAGCCAGTTAGATGTCCGATAACCGTTTCAAAGACGTCCTCACGTCGAGCTGCTCTCTGTAGCTAGCCGTAGCCGTTAGCTACGCAGGTAGCGTGGCACAGCTGGCGTCTTGTAGCTGAGCTGCGAAAGAGCAGAAGAAAAAACATCGAAGTTAAGTCAACGACACTAGGTTAGACTCAGCTAATCCCAGTGCTCACAGGAAAGTTTCTCTGTCACGCTCAGGGCAGGGAGCGAGCTCACTTCCAGTCGAGCGATCCAGTCACAGAGAGTCCTGCGAAGTTCAGGTGCGAAGCGAGGTGAAGGGCAAAAAAGAATGAAGGTGGGGTGTCAGCCCCTTTTATGCAAAGAGAGCGGGGCCTCATTGCTGACGTCCATCTGCCTTTTGTAAAGGCGTGATTGTATTACTTCAGGTGAACCGTGTGACAGCGCAATTCCCATATTCAATGTGTTGCACTGAGTGTACTGACTGATAAGGGAACCCTTTGCCTTGTAAAATACTTTACAAGGTGATGTGTCCAACACCTATATAACCTAATGTTCTGTTCAGTGCCTCTCTCAACATTTCAAACATTCAGACCTGATAACCCTCTGCTATGCCACAATATCAAGAAAAAAGTGCAATTCCCATATCTTCTTAATAATTTTTATTTTGATCATTTTTCACTTTTCACTTTTTTTTTTTCAAACCAGCCACTAGGTAGCATAATCCAGTGTATCTCTTGTGCAAGCCCAAGCCCGGATAAATGGTAAGAGTCAGATGTAAAACACTTTTGCCAAAACCAAAATGCAAGTTAACATAATGTGAGTTCATCAAAGCGAAACCAAACTGGATCAGTCGAGACCCAGGTTAACAACAACCGCCACCGGTGCTGATGACAAACAGAGTTCTGGCAGAAAATGTGCTTATGTTAGTTGAAGACCACGAGGAGGGACACATGTCAGGAGACAAAGGGAGAAGAGGAAAGTGAAGAGTGTAGGACTGAGGGTTGCAACTCTAAATGTGGGGACAATGACAGGCAAAGGTAGAGAGCTGGCTGACATGATACAGAGAAGAACGGTAGATGATTGATGTGTCCAAAGACCAAGTGGAAGGGCAGCAAGGCCCACAGCATTGGAGCATGATTCAAACTGTTTTACCATGGTGTTGACAGAAAGATAAATTGAGTTGGGGTGGTCCTGAAGTAGGCGTTGGCAAAGAATATAGTAGAGGTGAAGAGAGTGTCAGATAGGGTGATGTGTCTGACAGTAGAAATAGAAGTTCTGATGCTAAACATTGTCAGTGGTTATGCTCCACAAGTTGGATGTGATGGGGAGGAGAAAAATACATTTTGGAAAGATCTGGATGAAGTTTTAGAGAGTATTCCCAGGGAGGAAAGAGTGGTGATCGGAGCAGACCTGAATGGACATGTTAGTGAAGGAAACAAAGGGGATGAAGAAGTGATGGGTAGGTTTGGTGTCAAGGAAAGAAACCAGGAAGGACAGATGGTGGTGGATTTTGCCAAGAGAATGGAAATGGCCATGGTCAATACCTATTTCCAAAAGTGGGAGGAACATAGAGTGACCTTTAAGAGTGGAGGAAGGAGTATGCAGGTCGACTACATTCTGTGTAGAAGAGGAAACTTGAGAGAGATTGGAGACTGTCAGGTTGTGACAGGGGAGATAATGGCCAGATGGCATCGGATGGTTGTATGTAGAATGACTCTTGTTGGGAAGAAGAGAAAAAGAGTACAATCGGAGAAGAAGACCAAATGGTGGAAACTGAAGAAGGAAGAATGTTGTGAGAAATTCAGAGAGGAGCTGGTAAAGGCTCTGGGTGGTAAGAAAGAGCTTCCAAATGGCTGGGCTACTACAGCAATAGCAATTAGAGAGACAGGTAGGAAGATACTTGGTTTTGTCATCTGGACAGAGAATGGATGATAAGGAAACCTGGAAGTGGAATAGTGAAGTTCAGGACATCGTTCAAAGAAAGATATTAGCCAATAAAAAATATGACAGTGAGAGGAATGAAGAGAGGAGACAGGAATGTAAGGAGATGGGATGTAGAGTTAGAGGGAAGTAGCTAAGGCAAAGCAGAGGGCGTACGATGAGTTGAATAGGAGATTGGACACTAAAGAGGGTGAGAAGGAGTTGTACCGATTGGCAAGACAGAGGGATCAGGCTGGAAAGGATGTGCAGCAGGTTAGGCTTATTAAAGATAGGAATGATAATGTTCTAACAAGTGAGGAGAGTGTGACGGGAAGATGGAAGGAGTACTTTGATTAGCTAATGAATGAAGAGAATGAAAGAGAAAGAATAGCATAGGTCATAGAAACTGTGGACTAGGAAGTGGGAAAAATTAGTGTGGGTAAATTCCAGCAAAGCTCTGAAAAGAACAAAGAAGGGGAAGGCAGTAGTACCTGATGACATACCAGTGGAGGTTTGGAAATGTCTTGGAGAGATGGTAGTGAGGTTTTTGACTCAACTATTCAATGGCATATTTGAAGGTGAGAAAGTTCCTGAGAAATGGAGAAGAAGTGGGCTGGTGCCCATTTTTTAAGAACAAGGATGATGTACAATGTTGTAGCAACTACAGGGGAATTTAGTTGATGAGCCACGCAATGAAGATCTAGGAGAGAGTTGTAGAAGCAAGAATTAGTCAAGATGTGACTATATGTGAGCAACATTATGGTTTCATGCCAAGAAAGAGCACCACAGATGCCATCTTTGCTTTGAGACTGTAAAACGATGGTCAGAAAGAACTCCATTGTGTTTTTGTGGATTCCGAAAAACTCATATGACAGCGTGCCAAGAGGTGTGGTATTGCATGAGGAAATCTGGAGTGGCAGAAAAGTATGTTAGACTTGTACAGGACATGTATGAGGACTGCAGGACAGTGGTGAGATATGCTGTAGGAGTGACAGATAGCTTCAAGGTGGAGGTGTGATTGCATCAAGCATTGGCTCTGAGCCCCTTCTTGTTTGCTCTGGTAATGGACTGACTAACAGATGAGGTCAGGCAGGAATTCCCATGGACTATGATATTTGCAGATGACATTGTGATCTGCGGTGAGAACAGGGAACAGGTGGAAGAGAACTTGGAGATATGGAGGTATGCACTTGAAAGAAGAGGCATGAAAGTCAGCCGTAGTAAGACAGAGTACATGTGTGTGAATGAGAGGGAGGTTGGTGGAACAGTGAGGCTACAAGGATCAAAGGTCACAAAGGTGTAGGACTTTGTCAGGTGGGTGTGACGCATGGTCAGCCCAACAGGGGCTCTGTCGGGCAGTCTGTGTGTACCTGTTTATGTCTCAGGTTGGGTTTTTGGTGGTCCCCTCTCTTGGATCAATTTGAGTCCCTAATTTAATGTGGGGTCTACTTCCCCCTGTCGCACCCCCCTCTGGTGGCAGGCCCCCCTGCTGCCAGTGCATTTGTGGCTCTCGGCATCACTGGGTGATAGGGTGTGTGCTGGCCCACCCTGGTGGCTGCCTGCTGGGGCCTTGGTGCCCTGGCTCTGTTGAGGGGTGGTATGACCTTGGGGCTCTGTGTCCATGGCCGGATCTAAAATGGTGGGGTGGGTTGCCGGCGGGGCCTGTGGGCTCGTTGCTACAGCCTCCTGGGATTTCTGCATTGTGGTTGCTGGGGATCACCCAAGGCTTCCCTCTACTTTGCTCTGGTGGGGTGCAGTCATCCTTGTTGCGGTACTCCTGGGGCTCTGGGCTTGGGGGCCACTGTGTGTCTGTGGCTCTGGTCCTCCCTGTGTTACCATCATGTCCTGTGGGGGCAAGTCTGTGGGTCTCCACATCCACTATTGAACATTATTATGGAAAAATCTTATAGTGACATGCATGCTCACACAGGTGTTTAAATTCAAGTGTTTATCGATACACACTCAGTTGGTTTGTAGTGACCATTAAATATATCTTGTAATACCATGTACCATATAAATACTTTCTAATGATGTTATAATTATAATTATACTGTATATGTTGTTTAGTTGTTGTGGTTTCTTGGTTTTGTCCTTTTTTTCTTTCTGCAGGTCTAGAGGCAGACTTCAATGATGTTGATTTGTGTCATCTTTATATATCTCTCCTCTACTCATATTGCCTTCTTTCTCTTTTACCCCTTCTCTCACTTTTCTAGCTTTGTTTTCTTCTTTGTCTTTTCATCCCCGTGTCCATTACATCTTAAACAAACCCAAAGCAAATTCTAGTAAAGTTTTATTTATATATCCATTGGAGCATTAAGGCCAGCCATAATGCTATGCTTGTGAAAGTAAATCTGTTGGGTATCACATTGACACTCAGACAATAAGTCTGAGTGCAACAATGCATAACAGGACAGGGGGAAAAAAACCTGCAGGACTTCAAGTACTTGGAGTCCACTATCCAGGAAAATGGGGAATGTGGTAAAGAAGTGAAAACGAGAGTCCAGGCAGGATTGAGTGGATGGAGAAAAGTTTCAGGGGTGATTTGTGACAAAAAGGTGTCAGCAAAGGTCAAAGGAAAAGTTTACAAGACAGTTGTGAGACCAGCTATATTGTATGGTATGGAGACAGTGGCATTGACAAAAAGACAGGAGAAAGAACTGGAAGTGGCAGAAATGAAAGTAAACAAGTACTTGGGTGTACACATGAATGATAACCTCAGCTGGAGCAACAACACCACCAGCCTGATCAAGAAAGGTCATCAGAGACTCTACTTCCTCAGACGGCTGAGACGAGCTGGTCTGAGAAGCTCAGTCCTCACCTCCTTCTACAGGTGTGCAGTGGAGAGCATCCTGTGCTCCAGCATCAAGTGTGGCATGGAGGCTGCACAGCTGCAGAAAGAAAAGCTTTGCAGAGAGTGGTGAAGGCTGCACAGAAGTCTGTTGGAGTCAGTCTCCCCACTATCACAGACATCTACACCTCCAGATGCAGGAAGAGGGCCACCTGCATCATGAAAGACCCCACTCACCCAGCACACACACTTTTTGCCCCAAACCCTCAGGAAGGAGGCTGAGGAACATTAAGTGTAGAACCACTAAACTGAGGAACAGCTTTTACCCTGAGGCTGTTAGACTCATGAATAAATAACAAGAATAATCACTGCAAAATATCACATCATGTTGCTACTGATCTGTTTCATGTTGCTGCTGATCTGTTTTCATGTTGCTGTGTTCATTTGTGTCATGTGCTCATACAGACTCATGTTTGTGCTGCTGTTTGGAGTTATTTTTCTATGATGTTAGTGCTTAGGGTATTTTTAGTTTATGTTTTTCTTAGTTCATATCTTAGATGTTAATTACTGTTCTTCTCTTACATTTTATTGTTGGATGTAACTGGGACCCTGTATACATAATCTCGTTTCATCACATGTACCATGTGTGGTGCAAATGACAATAAAGATTCTCTGACTCTCTCTGACTCTGAAGATGCTGAGGTTCTCCTTAGGCGTGACAAGGATGGATACGATTAGGAATGAGATCATCAGAGGTACAGCACAGTTTGAACAACTGGGAGATAACGTTAGGGAGGCCAGACTGAGATGGTTTGGACATGTCCAGAGGAGGGACTGTGGGTATATTGGTAGAAGGATGTTAGAAAGATTTGTGGATTATTGGAATATTGGTGGCAGCTGCTCTGCTTTTTGGCGTTGGCGGAGGTTTCTGCTACTGGAAGCTGAGGGAGACTGCCGCGGCGATCAACGCGCTGGCGAAACTTCCTGCTCAACAAGATTCTTTGATCCGGGCTATGACCTCAACGACCCAGCTGTTGTACGAGCTGAATCGCACGATGGGAGCAGTGGTGGACAGCCGCGGACCTGCAGTGCGTTTTGGGACTCGTTTACAGCCGACCGGGCTTCATCAGGGCACAGATGGGGATTTGTAGCTCGGAACCTCACATGATTCGGCGATTTGGACCTAGACAGCACCTGGACTTCAAGGCTGCAGTCAAAGTACACTGTAGCCTGGCCTGAAAATAAATAAAGCAACTAATCTAATCGGGACTCAGAGCAACCTTGAAAAGAGGCTGACTGTAAACTTCTCCTGGAGTCGAAAGCTGTTGAAAACTGTCGCTGCCCCCCCTCCCCCCAGAGGTCTCTGTGTGCATTCAGATGGAGCCGAGCTGAGGCCATCTGCAGACTGTGCTTATCTGAAATGATTACTCACGGACTATCTCCCTGCTTGCCATCAAATGCAACATGTCTTTGTCTTTATCCGTGCTGAAGCTGGTAGAGTTTTTTCGACTTTATCATAGTGTCCTAAGACAAAATGTGATAGATTCTTTTTTTAATACCAATGATTATCCGACTGTATGTTCCTTTTTCCATATCTGATTGTTGGCGGCGCGGTTTTATACTGCTGCGGCTTCTGTGCGTACGTCCCTCTTCGGATGGTGCGTGTGCCAATTGAAAAACTTTGTACCTTGGTGCAAATATGCCAATAAAGATATATTCTATTCTATTCTATGCTATTCTATTCTATTCTAAATGCAACTGCCAGGGAAAAGACAAAGAGGAAGGCCAAAGAGGAGATATATTGATGCAGTTAGAGAGGACATGATGGTAATTAGAATGAGGACAGAGTGAGGTGGAGGAGGATGACTCGCTGTGGCGACCCCTGAGAGTACAGAGAGTGCACTTTTGAGGGTTTCAAATTATATATTCCTTTTAACAGATTCCGGAAAGTTTGTTGTTTTAGTGCTTTTAGATTTGTTTGTTGCATTTGACACTCTTGCCCACAGGATTTTAATCTCTCGTCTTGAGCACTGTGTGGGCATCAGGGGTGTCGCTATCAATTGGTTTTGGTCATACTTAACCTATAGGAGTTTCTGTGTAAAAATGGACAATTTTATGTCTTCCACTGCTCCTCTTCCACTTGGCATACCCCGGGGCTCAATCCTTGGCCCTTTTTTATTTGCTCTTTACTTACTCCCCCTCGGCTCCATTTTTAAGAAACATGGCATTTCTTTTCATTTCTATGCTGATGATTGCCAGATCTATCTTCCCCTGGCACAAAACAATAAATTCCAGCAACTGACACACTGCCCTAATGATGTTAAGGCATGGTTTTCTCTAAACTTCCTTAGTCTAAATGAGAACAAGACTGAAGTTATGATGTTTGGACCGAGTTGCTTTCCCTCTCCCAGCATAGACCTTGGCTCACTGTCTTTTTTATCTCAGGGACAGTGTCACCTATCTGGAGGCGAAGTTTGAGTCTGATTTATAAATTTGAACAACAGATCAGCAGTGTTGTTTGGAAAATATTTTATCAACTTTGCCAAATAGCAAAAGTGAAACCAATCCTAGCAAGACCTGACTTGGAGAAATTAATCCACGCTTTTATCACATCTCGTCTTGACTACTGTAATGCACTGTATGCAGGCATTAGCCAGACCTCTCTTGCCCGTCTGCAGCTCATGCAGAATTCTGCTGCTCGCCTGTTAACTCAGGTGTGAGAATATTACACCCATCCTGGCATCCCTTCACTGGCTCCCTGTGCACTAAATAATTAATTTTAAGCTTTTGCTGTTTGTTTTTAAATGCTTGAGCAACCTTGCCCCACCATATCTGTCTGAGCTGCTTCAGCCTTACTGCCCTCCCCGATCTCTAAGATCAGCTGATCAGTTGCTGTTGAGAGTCCCCAAAACTAGGCTGAAACTCAGAGGTGACAGAGCGTTTGCTGGCGTTGCTCCCAGGCTGTGGAACAACTTTTCGTTGAGTATCAGACAGGCCTCCTCGCTTCCTGTTTTTAAATCTATTTTAAAAACACACTTTTATTCTTTGGCTTTTAACACATGATCTTATCTTTTACGGCATTTTAACATGACTGCAGTAAAACTGGTGTATATATGTCTTTTTGTATGCTTTGCATGTTTTTATTGTTTTAATTAACTTGTCTTTTTTCTTATTGTACAGCCCTTTGGTTACCCCTGTGGTTTTTAAAATGTGCTATAGAAATAAAGTTGATTGATTGATTGATTGATTGATTGATTGATTGATTGATTGATTGATTGATTGATTGATTGACTGACTGAAGAGGGAAAAGCGAAAGAATAAGATTTTTTTTTTTTTTTCACATTTCCTATTTGTTTGAATTGGTTTATTTTTAAGTTTCATGGAATTTTTCACCTGTATAAAATTTGAGTGGCTGAAGATTAATGAAGAATAACCTTTACTATTCTATTCTATTCTATTCTATTCTATTCTATTCTATTCTATTCTATTCTATCCTATTCTATTCTATTCTATTCAAATAAGGCTTCTTGTTGATGCTCTTGTTGCAAAGGAAAATTGTCTTAAGTTATGAACTGAGCAAGAACTATTTTTCTATTTATCCATCATCTATTTTCATCTGCTTGTTCCGATGTTGGGTTGTGGAGGCAGCAGCTTGAGCAGGGAGGTGCATACATCTCTTTGAGCTATTCTGGTAGGATTCCAAGATGTTCCCAGACTAACCAAAATACATAGACCCTCCAGAGTGTCCTGGGTCTTCCCCGGGGTCTCCTCCCAGTCAGATATACCCGCAGCACCTCCCTAGAGAGGTGTCATGGGTGCATTCATTTCTGTACAGTGCCCTGGGATGACTTAATGATAAGACAATTGTATTGGGACTTGGCACTTTATAATAAATGAAACAGAATTGAATTGAATCCCTACCAGATGCTTGAAAAACCTCAACTGGCTCCTGTCGATGTGAAGGAGTAACGGATCTACTCTGAGTCTCTTCTGGATAACCGACTTCTCACCAATCTCTAAGGGAGAGTTCAGCTACCCTGTGGAGTAAACTCATTTCAACAGCCTGTTTCCATGATATCTCGGATACAAGCGGCTGAAATGAGTTTTCTCTGCAGGGTGTCTGGACTCTCCCTTAGAGATAGGGTGAGAAGCTCAGTCATCCGGGAGGGACTCGGAGTAGAGCCGCTGCTTCTCCACATCGAGAGGAGCCAGTTGAGGTGGCTCGGGCATCTGGTTAGGATGCCTCCTGGACGCCTCCCTGGTGAGGTGTTCCGGCATGTCCCACCGGGAGGAGACCCAGAGGAAGACCCAGACACGCTGGAGGGACTATGTTTCTCGGCTGGCCTGGGAACGCCTTGGGATTCCCCCAGAGGAGCTGCTTCAAGTGGCTGGGGAGAATAATAATAATAATAATAATGAATTCAATTTGTAATGTACTTTTCATTAATAAAAATCTCAAAGTGCCATTTATTTCCATTTATTTCCATTCCATTTCCATTTATTTCCATTCCATTTCCATTTTGGAGAGGGAAGTCTGGGCCTCCCTACTTAGGCTGCTACCCCCGCGACCCGACCCCGGATAAGCGGACGAAAATAGATGGATGGATGGATGGATGGATGTTTCCATTATCTCGTTCTTTTGGTCACTACCCAGAGTTCTTGGCCATAGGTGAGGGTAGGAATGTAGACTGACCGGTAAACAGAGAGCTTCACCTTACAGCTCAGTTCCCTCTTCACCACAACAGATTGACACAGAGTCTGCAATACTACAGACGCTGCAACAATGTGTCTGTCAATCTCACGCTCCATTCCTCCCTCACTCGTGAACAAAACCCCAAGATACTTGAACTCCTCCACTTGAGACAGAACATCACCCTTGACCTGGAGAGAGCAATTCACCCTTATCCGATTGAGGACCATGGCCTCAGATTTGGAGGTACTGATTCTCATCCCAATCTCTTCACACTTGGCTGTGAAACACTCCAAGATGCTGAAGATCCCAGCAAAGTGACGCCAACAGGACCACGTTATCACAGAGGTGCAGAGAAGGAATCCTGAGGCCACCAAACTGGATTCCCTCCACCCACTGCCTGCACAGAAAAATGATGTCCATACAATTATGAACAGAATTGGTGACAACGGGCAGCCCTAGCAAATTCCAACTTCCACCCTGAAGGAGCCTGACTTACTGCCGTCAAAAAACTAATGGAATACTTTTATTTATTTTTTAAGGCCACAGCAAAACCATTTATTACATGGTGCTTTAAATGTAGTCAAGTCAGCACAATAGTTTGCATATCTCCCTTGGTCCTAGAACATATTTATGTTATTAATGATTTATGCAGAATTTTTATCGATTATAAATTTTGTAATAGAACAGCCATGGCAGAAATAATAAGGGAGTCTAGCAGACCTTGCTTGTAGATTTTCTTTCATCAGTTTAAAATAAAAGAAACGCTAAGGCAGAAGTTTCAAGAGATGAGACCAACACATCTGCCTTAAGATAGTAGAAGAATGCATTTATGCAAGTTGACAGAGCTTATCGAAAATGTAAGAATGCCAGCCTTGTCTTGAGCTGGAGGGCTGAATAAGTGAAAGAGCAGTTATAGCATCAGAATGTGTTCAGACATATGCTGCACCTGGTGAAGACATTTTACTGAATCTCATCCTCCACAACAGGAAACATGCTAAATCTAAATGACACAAATATCAAGTATGTTGAACATCTGGAATCAGTAAAAACTCTTCTAAGGTTTATAAAAGTTATGTAGGCTGCTCTAAACCTTGAAACAGTTTTGGGATGTCCATATGTGGGGAGTATTTTTCAGTTTAAATGGAAGCAATTAAATCAAATAAAATAGTTATTGTTAGTGTGGTGAGTTGCCCCATTTTAAAGAAACTTAAGGTTCTGCAAAGAATTTGACTTTTTTTAAGCCTGTCCAAACTGAAGTCCCCTTAGTATGTGGTTTATCAATGTTCAATAGCAATTGTTTAATTTTTAGACATCCTTACCAGCTAATGGGAATCACTAAAACCTGACTACTCACCTGACTACTCAGGGCTATACAGTACGCATTAATAATTGGTAAACTTAGAGGGTGAAAGTGAAAATATTATGTATTGTCATCATGAAATGTACTTACAAAATGATGACATTTGTCTTCTGCATTTAAGCCCTCACATGTGAGATACACCCAAGTGGAGCAGAGAGCAGCTAGTTAAGCTCCCGGGGAGCAGTTATGGAAGACGTGTCTTGCTCAAGGACACCATTACAAATGAGCATGGCTAGGAACTGAACATGCGACAAGTCAGCTACTTTACCACTGTTTCACTACTTACATAACTGCTAATCAAGATAAATTTATTGAGACATGTTTTAAAGTATCACAACAATATTCCTTCATGCGCCCAATCAGTCAGTTTTACACCCTTTAGGAAATACATATTAGATATTTGGATGGACAAAACTGCAGGCTCTGAGTTTAGCTGAAAATTTTAAACACCAGTATTGGCATAATCACACATCACAGTTTTAGTTTGAAAATAAACAATTTGTCAAAATCACCACCTAAACCAACCTCAAACACATGTTGTGGAACATAAACTGCAAACACTATATGGTATGCTGTAATTCACCATGACTTTCATTCTGTCCTTTTGTTTTAATGTGCAAGAAGACCTTGATGTCACAGCTGAGATACAGTCACGCCTGTAATATTTCCAATTACACCTTAAAAGTTGAAAATCCATTATAATAACAGTAAATTTATGGAATTGATTTGAATGAAAACTATTTTATTTTATTTAAAAAAAATTAAAGGTAAAGCTTTGACTCGTCTCCCACCGTAAAACAAAAATTCAGTATCCATAACACTCTAGTCCATTAATTATCTTTTTTTTTTAAACTAAGATATTGTTTATATTTTTGATCCAGGTTTTAAAGCTAACATCTGAGTCTTTAAATCAATGTTTTGAATGTTCGGTTAACTTTCCTGCTTATAAAATGTAGGAAAGGCAAGAGTGACATGAACTCAGACTGAATTTAAAAGTTCACACATCATGCATTGAAACGTAAATACAGCACTGACATAATCCAGTGTTTTCCATATGGTTCTTATTATATTAGAACCAATTTTAGTATTTATAGACTCATCTATCTATTCATCCATTATGCTATGCAAAAATACAACAAAGCAATAATAATAATAATAATAGTAATATTAATACATTTTAAACTTACAACTGATTATGTGTTTGTTTGATTTAAACTAGTTATTCTTCATTCAATAAAACAATGGCAGTTTGATTTAGTTCTTGGAGAAGGTGTCTTGGTAAAACTGTGACGGTTTGACAAATGCAACTTTCCCGGACACGGCTGTCAGTACGTCAGGAGAAAGCTTTCTCAGGCCTGATTAAGTTGACAGTTCTCTCTGTTCTGGCTGGTCATTTCCTGAACAATTGGTTGTGTGGCTTCCTGAACTGAACAATTTTATACCTTTCCTTCCTGCACTTTAAATTGTTGTAGAGCTGCATTTGGAGGGAAAATGTGAAGCCATGAAGCCAGCGTTTCTTTATGACAATCAATTGTCTAATAGGTGATGTGCTATATGTGAAAAGCAATTTAGTTGAGAAACATAAATATAAAGGAAGTGGTCAGAATAAAATTATACTAATCATTTATCATGCATATATTTAGATGACATGCTTATGAGACGTTATATGTGCATGGTGTCTTTGATGATAGCGTTAAAGTGACAAAGTATTTCTTTGTCTTGCGCCTAAGGACATAATTTATAAATGTATCACTTTGTGACAACTAAAATTAGTTGGAGTCAGTCCAGATTATTTAAAGCACTATAGGAATTTAATTATAGATGTATTTATGCATCTACACTTTCATGTAATCTGCTTTCTGTGGCAATAATATGTGTAATATCAGAAGTGTTTCAAATTGTGCAGCATTGTATTAGGACACTTTGCTGCTGAACAACTTTTCTGAAACGTAATGTGAGAGAGCTAAAACAAGTACTCAGATTTAACAAACCTTCTGGGTTTTGGTTCTCCCTTTGAGCTAAACACCACCCAAAAACACAGAGGGAACAAAACTTGGTGCACTGCATTTGTCCATTCTGTTCTGAAAGCTATTTTCAGATGATACATCAAACAGAAAAGCAGAGTGAGACAATGGACAGAGGACAGAAAGCTTGACGGATGGAGAGATTATATGTTGAGCCAAATGTGGCTTAGCTTAAAAAATACCGGTACATAAAATAGGATCCGTCCTCCCTGTGTTGGGTTAGCAGTGAAATATTTTGGTTTAAACAGAGATGCCACCGAGGTGGGGCTGGAAGGACAATGGCCACCCCTAAAAAATTGACCCCCCCAAAGAATTTTTAAAAGGACAAGCTTTAATATGTTAAATAGTGACAGTGTTGAAACTATTGCATGAAAAAGTAATAGTTTAAGATAACGCTATAGTAAAATCTACATAGTGTAAAAGTGGCACATTATTTGCTGCTGTTGTTGTTTGGCATATTGTTTTTTGTTTGTTTTATTTGTATTCTTACATAGTAGTTTAGCATATTTCTTAGTTTACATCTTAGATCCTTATTTACTGTTTCTATTACCATTTATAATCTTCCTGTTGTTTGATGTAACTGGGACCCTATGTACATAATTTTGTTCCACCTCATGTGCATGCAATGCAAATGGCAATAAAGAACCTTGAATCCTTGAATTTGTCCCTTTTATACCAGTTTTGGACATCTATCACATCATATTTATGTTGAAAAAAGTATGCAGCAATAAGCAATTATTTTAAATATGTAAATCATGGCTTTAAGATGAATGAAAATATGTTTCTAGTAAATGTTTTGTTCACTGTACTCTTCCAAATTAGACTTTTTAAAAGAAAATAGCAAAAAGCCTAATTTAAAGACAATTAATGTTACTACTGTACAGGCATATATAAATATCACACTAAAGTTCATGCTCAATAATCCAGGTAAAAATTCAGCAATGTTCAGTCAAGTCATATGGACAATTATTGTATTTATTGCTGAGATCTTTCGGCCTTCATCCAAAGGACTTCTTCAATCTGAGGAGCCACCAAACAAACTGAGTCCCAAAAGCAGCATACTCCCATAGCCAAAAAATAAAATAAAAAATCTGTTTGCTGGTGCTAACATGGCCTTTAGGGCACGCCCTCTCCTCCGTCAACTCCAGTGAGGCAACTATTCAACACTTGCTCTTCTCAAGGGCAAACGTCTCCTCTCAGTCTCCGCTTTGCTTTTGCTTTGTCTTGTCTGTGAAACTGAGAGCCTCTCTTCTACAAAATCTTCCGAATCATAACTTTGGACTTCAATTTGGTCAATTGGTCCCTCAACACATCTGATAACATTTCTTTAAAGAGAAGACAGGCTGTAGGCGAGCCGATTTGCCCTGTTGGCATGCACACAGCTGGATATCTAATCGAGTTGGAAGACTTGATGTTGTGTCTATCTCTGCTGTTATCTTTTTTTTTAATTTTTATTATTTTTTACATTTTTGGGCGCTAGTGACCTTTATTGGAGAGGGAGAGGGCGAAATGGTAGAGAGGGGGGAGACAACACAGAAAGAGCCTCGTCGGGTCTGGGACGTGAACCCGCGACGCCTGTGGAGAGGCTCAGCCTCCAGCATATGTACCGCCCGCTTTATCCACTGCCCCAAAGCGGCGGCACATCTCTGCTGTTATCTGTGGATCTTAAGGACACATATTTAATTGGATTTATGATAACTGGTTCCTGCTTTTTGGATTCGGCTGGTTCCTAGTCTATCAACAAACAAGGAAGTTGTTGGCAGCAAATCTGGACCAGGTCAGGNACCATAAAACATATCACCCATCTGACACATTTTTCACCATCACTACATCCTATGCCAACTCCTCCCTCAACACAACCTCTACTCCATCTCTCCCGCTATCCACACCATGGTAAGAGAGTTTGAACCCTGCTCCAATACCGTGAGCCTTGCAGCCCTTCCACTCGGTCTCTAGGACAAAGAAAATATCTACCTTCCTTCTCTGCATCATGTCAGCCAACTCTCTACCAATACCCGTCACAACCACAAGCAGTCATAATACTGTATGCATGACAGTAAAAGAAGCATCCACAAACAATTGAAGCCGTCAGTCCAGTCCCGGAAAGATGTGTCCTCAACACCAAGGCCTGTTTAAAAAGGTGAGGAAAAAGAAAAGAAAAAGACAAACACATATCCAAAAAGGAACGCAACAGGTGCCCATACCGAACAACTGTACTGTGAGTACGTGAAGGATGAAACAAAAACGTGTGTGGCCGTGCAGGTCACATGTCAGCGAGATCTGTTCTATGTGTCATAATGGAAAGCGTGTACATGTGTGTGTGTGAGATTTTACCATAGCAAAGATAGTACCGATCATTAAACTGAAGTTATCAAATCACCACCTGAAGATCACATGGTCAGCTGACACATCAGCCAGGCTGCAATGTTTGGTAGTGACGTTTCCCAGCTTGACTATCACTTGTCATGACGTTCTCCAGCCCCTATCCTGGAGATGTCAAGAGTTCAGCAGTGGGTGCAGACCATAGTTCATAGACTTGAGTTGAAACTGGTGCAAAAATGTAAAACTCCATGTAACAGTTCAGGTATGAGTCATGACAGCTTGCAACTCAGTTGAGCATGATCGTGTGACAGTCCACAAGGAATCATGGCAGCTCAGTTCATTCAGTGCAAGCGCCGTCAGCTAGCAGCTCAGCTGAACACAACACATTTTGGTAGTTCAGTTTATTCCAGTGCAGGCGCCATCAGGAGTTTTCAGCAGAGTCACGGTGGTTAGCAAACCTGGTTTCAATGACAACATAACATGTGATCTGTCCTAGAATGGCGATCTAAACCCAGAGTCAAGATACAATCTTCTCAATGCTATGGTATAGTGTACCTAGGTATGTACAATGCACGTGTGTACTGTGCAATGCGAACGTTGTAGGGTGAGGAAGAAAATTGTAAACTGAGAGCTGCATATCTGTGTATATGTGAAACCCACTACCAAGTAGAATCAGTTAAACTGTTAACCAAATGTCGTCATGGAACACCTGCAGCATTTACTGATTAAATGCCAAGCTGAAATCCTCAGAAAACACCTAAATAAAGTCAGTCCCCAGTACATCTGTCAGCTACGAGAAGGACTCCGTCAGGTAGGTCAAGTGTCAGTCCTCCAAAGCATCAAAGCATATGAAGAAGAAAAGAAATAGACCTAAAAACCAAATAAATAAAATAAAAATAAACCACCAAAGTACTCCAAACCACTATTACACGGGCCTTGTTCATATGTCATTAAACATGACCTGCACCCCACCAGGCTGAATTGATGAGAACTGGAAACTTAATTGCAATGAGGAAATGAAATACGGCGGTGACGCTGTATCAAATTAACCCTGCATGTAATCCTTAAGGCAATGCAAAAAGCTACCTGCAGCAGGTAAGATAGTATTTGCCAACACGTTCATATGAACCTCACCTATAAAAATCTGAAATGTACCTTTAACACTGAGAGTGAAAAGCACATATCAGCAAAAAATATAGGCACAAAACCCCTTGCGTAACTTCATAAATAAAGTGCAGGACGTCTCCGGAGAGTCTAAGTAATCTGTAGTGCCCAGAACAGATGTGGGATGGTCCCCCGTCCAGTAATCTGTCCAAGAGGAAATAAGCAGATAACCACCCCCACATGCAAGTCAAACAAACACTAACTGTCATGCAGCAGAAGTATTGTGTATCTGGAGAGGTCAGCGTGTTTAAAACAAAAGTCATAGCAACAAAAAATAAAAACAAACCATGTAATAACCCAACTGTTAACTGGCAATTAACTAACTACTTTACTCTGGAGTCTCTTTAACAGCAGCACTGAATGAAACTAACAGAACAAACCTCAACTCAGAGCTGGTCCCTTTAACGGGTCCAGAACCAGAACCAAGAGACAACTCACTCAGATTTATGGATGAGAGAGGCGTTTGTGCCCGTGCAAGCAGATTCACAGGCGCGTATGGGGGAGGACGAGTAGGGGGAAGCAGTTGAGCTTCAAGGAGTGTCTCCGTTCCTGGTACGAGAGCAACACCAGCTTTAAGAGGGGGCCCTATGGTGTCCAGCACCAAAGTCTTATCTGCAGACGGCCATAAATCTGGGGCGGCCGTGGTGTAGTGGTAATGGCAGTCGTCTCCCGATCGGAAAGTTGGCGGTTCGACTCCCGGGACCCGCACCATGTGTCGTTGTGTCCTTGGGCAAGACACTTAACCCTGAGTTGCTCCCGGTAGGACTGGAAAGCACCTTGCATGGTAGTCTGCCGCCACCGGTTTATGAATGTGTGTAGCATTCAATATATGTGTAGCACTTTGAGATTTTCAGTAATGAAAAGTGCGTTATAAATTGAATTAATTATTATTATTATTATTATAAATCTGAGTTCGAGCCAGCAGCTTGCACCTGCGAAGCGGCCTTGTGCATATTCTTCAGACTAGGTTTCTGTCTACCTAGGATTTTGTTCATCTCATCTAAAAACAATAAGCAGTCTCTGTTAAACTGTTTGCTTTCAGCCAGTCCTCATGATTTTTTCTGTGCACTAGAACAGAACAATTACACCCACAAAAAACAATATATAAAAATAAAAAATCTGTTGCTGTTGCCTTTGTTTGCATGTATACAACACTTTCCGGAGCACAGGTCACAAGTGTCTAAGAGAAAGTAAAATAAATAAATAAATAAACAAAAGAAAGTAAAAAAATAATAAATGAAAATAAAAATAAAAAGTTTACGACCTATACACCGGAAAATACGGTAATTAACTTCAACTGGGAAGGGGAGGGAAAATGTAACTCTTAACGGCGATCACAGGTCCCGGTTGTGAACTTAATCACATGCACGGCAACTTGTGAACCCGGAGCGGCCGGACCACTCTGTACAGCAAAGCCGTGTGCCGGATAAAAGCCCGTGTGAACTCTACGGTTAACAGAGTCCCGGAGTACACAATCAGGCCTCGGCCCCACAGCCTCCCGGAAGCCCAAAAGAAAAAGAAAGTGTCTCCTAGCCGGAGCTCATAGAGGGGGAAAAAAGCAAACTTAGGCACTCATATACTATCCCTGTGTGTGTGTGTGGACTCTATGTGCTTTTCACTTTACTTACATGTACGAAAACCGCAAAAAAATGCACATTCAAATGAAATACCAACAGTAGTTCACGTTATTTTACTGTTAAGTGCTAACACACGGTCAACTACGACCGTAGCTACTCTACGGTGTAATTTAGCCCACCCGTAGACAGAACAGCATACAGCCAAGGTAAATTTAGTGTTTTCAATAGCAGACATTTAGTGTTAATCGGAAGCTCTGCTCACCTGAATGAAGGCGCCAGTTGGTTGCACGCGTGCTCCGCCACTCGGTGGGGGAAGCCCCCAAACGGCTCCCGTTTCAGGCGAAACTGCAAACTACTCACGTCGGGATCACCAAATTGTTGCGGTTCAAAAGTTGAAGGAAGCTCTGAAACAAATGTGCAAGTTTATGCAGGTTTATTGTACATAATAAGAATAAACCTTACAGCAACAACAGACCTGACTCCGAGCACAGTCCACACACACACATCTTCAAAGGCAGGGCCACGGTTATAAAACCCCGGATGTCGTCACCGCCTCCTGGAACCTGGAACCTCCTAGGACTGCTTCGAGACCGCCCTGGGACCACCTACACTACCACGTGACCCTCCTTTCTGCCAATAAACTATCAGCTTCAATGTAAACATCAAATGTTGGGTCTGTTGAATTGTGCAGGCGTGTAACTGTTCCCTAGTGAAAACAAAGCCCGAGAGAAAAACGTTCTGCCTTGTGTCACGTTTCACATTATAAGGCAGAATTAAGTGAATACAAATAATAGAACATAATGGGTGTAATGTAATACTGATAGAAATATATTTCAGTTCTAAAAAAAAAACAACAACATGGAGCTCTGGTCCAGCATACCAGAAGACCAGAAAATCTGCAGGGACTCGGGCAGCAACGTAAAACCCTAGTTTAATTCTCTCGTGACAACCTGAGGCATTTCCTCATCATTACACTCAGCGGATGGGGAGGAGGAGGGAGCGATCACTTGACTTTTGGCAAAAAAAAAAAGAAAACTCCAGATAAGGGATTAAGAAGGGGAAATTAATACATTTGTGTCACATATAAAACAGTCCTGCATCGCTTTGCATCACTTTGAATGAGAACATGCGAATGCTCGCTGGCTACGCGCTGGGACAGGTGGGGGCGTGGGTTAGGGGCCAAAAACTCCGCACATTCTGTTCTCTGATTGGTCCGGTCAAAAATCTACCGGAGAAATCCTTCTCTATGGGAGAAGTCCCAGTCCCAGCAGTGAAGGGAAAATAGAATTGAGCGGAGCTGTGTAGGAATGGCGAGGGCCAGGCTATGTCATGAGGGGACTGGGCAGATATATGGTGGCCAAAATGTATACTGTAGTAGCCCTGGCCTCAAAATCCAAGAATCCCCCAAGAAAGAATTGTAATTCCCCCAGGCATCCCTGATTGGGGACTCGTCCAATGTTTTTACTTTTTATCAAGACAAATTAATATCAATGCTTATTCTGCTTTTGAAGACATTTTTTTGCTACTATTTAAAGCTCTCAATAAAATGAACAAATCTGCCTATTTTCCACTGTGACGGCGCTGATCGGGTCAGCTCAGATCAACTGCGTACACTTCACACTTCCATTGTGACCAGTTCTGTAGGTAGGTTCAGATTCTAACTTGCCTTACTACCTGATGGCAATTAAATACGGTTTAATAATACATGCTGTGTGTGTTTTTCAGATGAGTCTCCAGCAAAATAATCGCAGCAGACTTACAGTCTGTTTACATCTAGCTCTGGAGCAACCGTGCGCCATTAAATATGAAAGAGGCTGTTACCTGAAAGTTATGCACCATAACTCATGTTCCCTGAAGGAAGGGAACGAGGTGCAACACGATTGCTATGGGAAATTGCGCCCCCGCGCGGTTACCTGAAGGAATATACTCACGCCTTTACGGCAAGGGGCGTCAGCGTCACCCCAGAGGCCCCGCCCTCTGGGTACTTAGATGCGGACGCCCAAACGGTCTCCAAGTGCACTTCACCGAGCTTCAGCATTGAAAAGGGCCAACTGTGTTGCACCTCATTCTCTTCCTTCAGGGAACATGAGTTAACTCGGTACAACACGATTGCTATGTGAACGTAATTAATTCACGCCCTTGAAATGCTCAGTAAAATGCATGCTTGTGAGAACTTCAGCCTTATACATCAGGCGTTTTGGCTGTTCCCTACTCTGGGTTAGAGAGTACAGCCTGAGTGACGTCACATGTAGTGACATCCAAACTAAAATGCTTTGCAAACGTGTTCGTTGAACTCCAGTTTGCAGCAACACAGATGTTTGCAACTGGTACGCCCTTAAAAAAGGTACCACAAGGCCGCTAGGCCTCGAGTGGAATGGGCGTGTACCCCAGAGGGTACCTGTTGACCTTTGTTGCTGTAGCCCCTTCTAAGGCCTCGGTCACCCAGTGTGAGAGGCACAGCTTTGAAAGGACTCTGCCAGCATCTGCATTGGCAAAACATACGAATAGCTGGTTTGATTTTCTCCAACTGACCGTTCTTTCAATGTAAGCACTTAGGGCCCTGACAGGGCAGAGTGCATTCCACCTCCTCTGTCCTTCAGAGAGGACAGGGTAGGGAGGAAACATTGAGAGACCAAAATCCAGACTTCTGGGATATAGAGTTGGAACCTTTGGCTACGTATGCAGGGTTTGGACGCAGGGTGACCTTTGACCCGTCAGGGACAAACCTAGTACACATTGGGTGTACAGAGAAAACGTGGAGGTCACCCACACGTTTAGCTGAGCAAAGAGCTAAGAGCAAGGCAGTTTTATAAGATAACAAATCTATCTTAATGCTGCTAATAGGCTCAAATGGAGGCTCACAAAGAGCATCCAGGACTAACTGTAGGTCCCAATCAGGGGCCAAAGTCCAGCTGGAGGTCTTGTCTTCAGTACGCCCTTCATGAAACGTATCATGAGAGGGTGAGCACCGGGTGTTTTACCCCTCCAGCCTTCGTGGCATGCCGAGATGGCTGACAAAAAACCCTTAATGGTGGAAAATGAGTGGCCTTTCTCCAGCAGGTCCTGTAAAAAGGTGAGAAGTTGGACCAAGTCACAGGAATATAAAATAATATTCCACTCCAGACACCAAGTCTCAAAAACACACCATTTACGAGCGTAGAGAGTCTGAGATGACTGTGCTCTGGTTCCTTGTATCGTGTTTATGACGTTGCTGGGAAGGCCAGAGGCCATCAGCCCATTCCTCTCAGCGGCTAGGCTGAGAGCTGCCACAGTTCTGGACGTGGGTGAAAGGGCGGCCGTGGCGTAGTGGTAATGCAGTCGTCCCCCAATTGGAAGGTTGGAGGTTCAAATCCCGGTTCCCCACACCATGTGTTGTGTCCCTGGGCAAGACACTTAACCCCGAGTTGCTCCCGTTAGGACTGGAAGGCGCCTTGCATGGCAGTCACCGCTACCGGTGTATGAATGTGTGTATGAATGGATGGATGGTTGGTATTGTAAAGCGCTTTGGGGCTCCTCACAGGGGTCTGGAAAGCACTATATAAATAAGCTCCATTTACCATTTACCATTTGAAAGAACTGCCCGTGTACCTGAGTCAACAGGTCCCCATGGGGGGGCAGTTGCCACTGTGTTCCTGACGACAGTGAGATTATCTCTGGGAACCATGGTTTCCGTGGCCATCTGGGGGCTTTTGATATCAGGGAACGAGCTCCCTTGCGTACAAATTCCAATGTCACCTGAATCAGAGGGACGGGGGGAAAAACGCATAATATAGCGCCCTGCTGGCCAGCTGTGGGCCAGGACATCTGCTCCCAGCGGTGCGGCTGTTTCCTTCAGAGAGAAACACAGAGCGCAGTGCGTGCTGGTTTTGCATTCGAACAGATCGACGGATGCCCGCCCGTATCGTGACCAGATCTGGTCCACGACCCATGGGTTCAGCCTCCATTCTGAGGCTAACAGCGGTCCTCTTGAGAGGGCGTCTGTCCCGTGGTTTGTCTCGCCCGGGATGTATGTCGCACTCAGAGACAGTATTCTGGGGCCGCACAACGTGAGCAGTTTGTGTGTCAGACCGAAGAGGGGTCGGGACCTTGTCCCTCTCTCCATGCTGATATAGGACACTGTTGTCCTGTTGTCTGACTTTACCAGGACATGCTGTCCTGCAATCAGCCCCCTTTTTCTTTGAAAAAGTGTTTCATTGACAGGTACATAGCCTTCAAATCCAGGAAGTTGATGTGTAATCTTGCTTCCCGTTGTTTCCAGAGGCCTTAGGCGTTCTGGTTTCTGCAGACTGCTTCCCATCTTCCCTTTGAGGCGATCAGACACTCTGAGCTGATCAGAATCCTCCCTGCACGCCTGAGGGGGGCAGGACGTGTTTGTTTGTTTAACCATATTTGCATAGCACGCATTTTAATAGTGGCTGTGGCACGCAGGGAATGGCTGTTGCCAGCCGGCCCAAGAATGCGCTGGCAGAGCTTGAGGGACCCTCTCTGGTCCAGTTGAAACGTGCCAGACAGAGGCGTATTGAAGAAATACGCTACTCTGAAAGTCATGCTCTGTATGACATGGTGTCGATCCGTACTCCAAAAAACACGGTAGTCTGGGATGGTTTAAGCTTGCTTTTCTGCAGGATACATTTGTTTGTTGATCCATATCTGCAAAGGGCGTATTCTTAATAGGACCCGGGACACACAGACAATAGCTACTGCCAACAGGTCCGAGAGACTCTGGCACAGCTTGAGAGGCACTCTCTGGCCTAGCTGGAACATGCTAGGCAGAGGTGAGGGGCTGAAACCCATGCCTCTGAGAGCCGTGCCCTGTAAAGTGTGGAGTTGAGCTGTACTCCCAGAAATACGGTAATCTGGGATGTCTGCTGTGTCCAGGAATGGACAGATCATCTAAATTATTCAGAAGTCTGACCCTTTAATCCCTCAGCGGGGTCAGGCCCATGTCCAGGCATTTCGTGAATGCCCGGGATACGGTTTTCAGGTCAAAAGGTACTGCCAAAAAACTCGGATGCGGAGCCCCTGAAGGCAGAGCGGAGATATTTTCTGTGGTAGGGTAGGATGTGAGTGTCAACATCCTGGGTTTGCATGTCTTTCTTCTTCTGTTCAGATCCCGGAGGTCCAAGATGGGCCTCAAGCCCTGTTCCCATTTTAGGACCAGGAAGTACTCAGTAGTCTGAGACTTTATTGTCGTGTGTGGACGACAATTTCTCTTTATTACACAAGCGTCTGAGTGTTCTTGTGTGTTTAAACGTTCTGAACCAGCTAGTCTGTGCTCCTCTAACACAGGTACTGGTGGTAAAAGTTTTGACATTTTCTCTCCCTCTGTGAGTGAAAGCGCCTGTAATGGTGCAAGGGCATCTCAGGGTCATGCAGGCCTCTGCTTTCTCTCTGCACCGCAGGAGAAGTACTGGGGTGACCCATGACTTTTGTGGCTTTTCTTTTCCTTTTGTTGGTGGCCCCTTGCAGCTCCTGCAGCTTTTCTGCTTGGTAGGCCTGCAGCATCGAGGCCACTCATCCTTGTCCACCCCATCAGGGTCCCTCGGGCCCTGACATGGTTAACGTCCGAGAGTCATCCATAGCCCATGGGTGGACAAGCTCTCAGCGTCACAATGACACCAGCCTTTCAGGTGCACAGAGTCCTTCAGGCCCAGCACGTCCAAAACTGGTTCTAGTTTACGTTTTCAACGTCTCCTGGGTTCCGCCAGGTCCTTTGTCATAGATATTTTGAGTAGACACTTTCATTTGGTCAAATAACACAGTAATACTCCATATTAAAAGAATAACAGCATATAACATATATCATGAAAATGACAAAAGTTATTCTTTTGATTACATTAGAATAAAATCAAAGATAGAAATAGTCTCTTTTGGTGACTATATTCTCAGATTACAACTAATGGAATTGATTTGTAGTAAATGTCTTGCTTTACTGAAAGGTCAGTAAAGGTCATCTCTGGAACAGTTCAAAAATACACAGGTGTATTAAAGTGGACACGGTCATGCCCACTACATCTCCCCCCTTTTGGAAGCCATCGCCAGTCCTTGGGGATGGGGTCCAACACGAAAGGAAACCTTGAACTGTCTCTGATCTTGAAGTAATCCAGCAAGTGGAAAAGAAAAATCAAAATTATAATCCCATAAAGTTTTTGGAACTTCCATACTGTTCGGAGGTAATCCCATTGCGAAAAGCTTTTAATCCCTTGGAAAACTGAGTCTGTTAACTCTTGGAAAACAAAGTCTGTGATCCTTTGGAAAACAAAGTCTTATAATCCACAGCGGTAATTCCACAGCAGTAATTCCACAACGGTTAGTTTTGTTGATTGATCAGCAACAATTGTTTTCATAATCAGCATGTAGAGGGGATCCCTCGATTGACGCAGAGGAGGCGACCCTTGGATGGAGGTTGAAGACCAAGCGTTGGAGCTGCAGGTCCCCACATCGAAGGTTGTTGGCTGGTTGGTTTCCAGTCAGTGCCACTCTGGTTCTATGTGTCATGCAATTATGTGGTTTTTTAGGTGGGCTTATGATTGGGATTTTACATTAGGCCCTACCTATATGCACCTGGTATGTAAGCTATCATGGTTTAGATCAGCTACAATTACCAATTAAGGGGTGGATCAATTCTGTAAAATTAGATATAGGGATCTATACCTATAAAATTTTGGAGGGCTTCTGTAACGAAGGCCTCTAATTCCAAACTATTCCTCCATTCATTACTTAGTTTAGGTTAAACTAAAATAGAAAAATGAAATATAGTTTGATCTAAATGTCTGTTGTCTTTTAGACGAACGACGTAGGATTTGGTATTCCTAATAAATTTTGAAGTCTATGGCGAGACTCATCAAAATGAATAGACAATCTAGAATAGAAACGATCGAATCGGTTCAATTTAGAAATTGTGAGACCAGTGTAGTTTATGGTACCTTGAGTAGCTTTAAACTACATTGACTCTTCGACGATTGAGATTTAACAAAACGAACTGCATGTTGGCATAGTTAAATCCATATCATTCATTAACCAATGTTAATACAAAACCTTTTTGGCTGGGAGTGTTCAGAACCAAACAATATCTCAACTAATGACAACAGTAATGACTAAACAACAAGGAAACAACGTTTCACTGCTTCGACACACTCTTGTCGTCAGATTCCAAAGTGCAACACACAAGAAAAACAGGTCTCAACTTTATGACCGAGGTCAAATTAAATCTCGTGGATTTAAACGGTTGTTAAGGTTAGTTTTTTGTTGTGGGTTTTAGGCTTAGCGTTTCTAAGTTCAAATTGGACAATGCGACTTATAGGGTGGGAAATACGGTAGTTTAAACCTGATTAGTTTATTTACTAACTTGTGTTTGGACGACCTTATTATCCCATGAAGTCGGTGAGTTTGTGAGATCTTTGTCTTTTGTGGAGTCATTGAACGCCTTGTAAGGTTTGATCTGATTTCGATGTACCCATTTAGCAATTGGCTCTTTGCGGCCTTTGCTGATTTTGATTTCGTAGACGACTGAGGACACTTTGTCTGTTATCAGATGAGGTCCAGTCCACCTGGGCATTAGTTTGCGGGCGAGAGTTCCGGTCTCGGACCCTCCTTTCCCGGTTGCTGGGGCGAACGTATAGTACCAGACTCTGTCTCCCACTTGGAGTTCATTGTGAGAGGCCTTCTGGTCATAGTACGCCTTACGTCCTTCAGCGGATCTTTCCAGGTTTTTCTGGGCGAAAGCAAAAGTGTTTCTGAGGTGTACATTCAAATCTTTGTCTTTGGCATGGCCTAACATCACCCCCCTTTGGTCATGGGGGACCACGAACACAGGTGAGGACGTCCGTCCATGGGCACAAGTTAGGATGCCACCGTTTAGTTTAAGCTGTTCGCGCAGCTGAGAGAAGACGGTACACAGGAATCGTTTAGGTTTTGGCCAACGTATCTTCTTACGTTTACCTCTTTCCGTGTAATTCAGGTGTGTCACAACTGTCGGTGCAGTCGCAGGTGTGTCTGATTGTACAGACTNTCCAGTGCAGCCAGTGCATCAGACAATCCAGTGAGTCTTTGTGTATGGTTGTCAAAATCATCCGCTCGGCATTTTGGGCAAAATAGAGAATTTTGCTGCCACTGTTCGATGCAGATCCTGCAGCCAACAATGCTATGGCAACAGGATGAAACCATGGGCTCAACCACTGGACCTGCAAATTTAATTCAGAAAATGTATTTTTTTAATACAGTAATTGCATACGTAGTTATATTATTTATAGCTTTTTCATGAACATTGGTACACGAGTCGCACTGACTTCTGCCAGCAAAAGACAAAACTTTTTATTTACCCTTGCAGATGACACAGGCAAAGGCATCTTTCACAGCTGCTGCTTCAGCCTCTGTCAAGGACACTGTTGTTCTTCGGTTGGAACTTGCCAGGTTTGCCAGCTCTTTAATTGTAGTTGACACGTCCCGGAGACCCTGTGCTGCTAGGACCACCTCTTCAATTGTATCAAACACTGCATCTAGACCATTATCATCTCGCCGACTGAAAAACAGGCAAATAATAACATGTCTCAACTTTATGACCGAGGTCAAATTAAATCTCGTGGATTTAAACGGTTGTTAAGGTTAGTTTTTTGTTGTGGGTTTTAGGCTTAGCGTTTCTAAGTTCAAATTGGACAATGCGACTTATAGGGTGGGAAATACGGTAGTTTAAACCTGATTAGTTTATTTACTAACTTGTGTTTGGACGACCTTATTATCCCATGAAGTCGGTGAGTTTGTGAGATCTTTGTCTTTTGTGGAGTCATTGAACGCCTTGTAAGGTTTGATCTGATTTCGATGTACCCATTTAGCAATTGGCTCTTTGCGGCCTTTGCTGATTTTGATTTCGTAGACGACTGAGGACACTTTGTCTGTTATCAGATGAGGTCCAGTCCACCTGGGCATTAGTTTGCGGGCGAGAGTTCCGGTCTCGGACCCTCCTTTCCCGGTTGCTGGGGCGAACGTATAGTACCAGACTCTGTCTCCCACTTGGAGTTCATTGTGAGAGGCCTTCTGGTCATAGTACGCCTTACGTCCTTCAGCGGATCTTTCCAGGTTTTTCTGGGCGAAAGCAAAAGTGTTTCTGAGGTGTACATTCAAATCTTTGTCCTTGGCATGGCCTAACATCACCCCCCTTTGGTCATGGGGGACCACGATCACAGGTGAGGACGTCCGTCCATGGGCACAAGTTAGGATGCCACCGTTTAGTTTAAGCTGTTCGCGCAGCTGAGAGAAGACGGTACACAGGAATCGTTTAGGTTTTGGCCAACGTATCTTCTTACGTTTACCTCTTTCCGTGTAATTCAGGTGTGTCACAACCGTCGGCGCAGTCGCAGGTGTGTCTGATTGTACAGACTGCGACGGGTCACTGTCGTTGTGTGTGTCTTCCCACCTCTCGACTGAAGAGAGGGCTCTTTGAGTCTGTAAAAACTATGTCATTTCTGATTAGTTCTAGACACAAATGTTCCTGAACCAAGGTTTCATCGAAAGCTTGGCTGATAGCCGATTTACCTGTCCCAGGGGACAGTACAGCAACCTCGGTGTGGGGTCCTTGGATCTCCACACCTTTCTCTACCTGTGGTAGGTAATGTGAGTTTGCCCCCTTCTTGTCTGATGAGGGGTCCTCGTAATCTGCAACAATGATGTCCAAGTGACTGTCAGCGTTTGGATGACTGTCATTTTCTGGACTCAGATGCCCTTGAACCAAGGTTTCATCGAAAGCTTGGCTGATTGCCGAATTACCTGTCTCAGAGGACAGTACAGCGTCATCGGTGTGGGATCCTTGGATCTCAACACCTTTCACTACCTGTGGTAGGTAGTGTTCAGTGAGTGCTGAATGTGTCAGCTCACAGAGGAGGTTCTCTTGTTGGGCCAGAGTTTGGTCCAACTTTTGGGTCTCTTCTGTCTCACCTGTAGTTGAAGGTTCACTTACCGGGCTCTCGTCCTCGGATGAGCAGTCCCTTGTGTCCTCTGCGGTACCTGCGGTTAGGCAGTCTGTATCGCAACTAGGAGGCACTTTTATTGGCAGGGGTTTTCTCACTGTGCTCCACATTTTCTGTTGACCATAATCTATAATCGCGCCGAAGCGGTTTATAAAATCTTGGCCAACCAAAAATGGGAATGAGTCAAGTTTAGACACGTACACCGGGTGGCGTAGTGTCATTTCGCCAATCTGCATGTGAACCATAGCCATAGCTGTTAGGGTTGTTCTCGTCTCTGCGAGACCCTGTAGCTCAATAGCACATTTCTCAAAGGGTATTTGCCTGTCAACACCGTTAGCGGCGGTCCTCAGCTCCTCGAACAGCTTGGCCGACATAATGGTTATATCAGCACTGCCATCCAGGAGGGCTTCACGCTCAAGGACACCTTCCAGTGTGATAGGCAGGTAAGCTTTCTTAGCCACCCCCCTTTGTATAAAGTTACACAGAAACCTCACAGGTCTTGGCCCACGTTTCTGTTCACGTGTGACTCTGTCTGTGTAATCTTGTTTACTGTCAGCATCTTGTTGGCTGTCAGCATCATGACCTTCAGGATGTTGTTGTGTGTCAGCAATTGGTTTGCTGTCAACATCCATGGCAATGTTGGTAGTAGTGTGCGCTGAGTTATTTGTGTGCTCTGAGTCTTTGTGAAAGACAGTGCTACACATCGCTCCAGGTTGGTCAATGTTGATAGTGTCATTATCAATGATAACGCCACTCATTGTATCAGGTTGGTCAAGCACAGTAACATTCAAATCTACTGACAAACTACTTACTTCCTCTGTCTCTTCCGAGCATAGAGGTGTTGGGCCATTATTCCGGGACATTCGTGACTCTTTGCCTGTCTTGAACTGTTCTGTTCGAGGCGCGGGAGGTGCAGTTCCAAGGCTCGGGGGTTTCTGTTGGGACCACGCATAGTTACATGAGTATAGGTCCTCATACTTCAATTTCTTTTGAAGTCCACCCACCGATGGACCTTGGTTTTCACCCACCTGGTTCGATCTGAACCGTTGTGGGTCTCTTAGAGAGTGAACACCTACCTTTTGTGGTTCGTTGCTTGTCTCAGATTTTTCAATCTGAGGTGCTTCAGGGGCGGGGCTCCCTTTAAACCATTTTGAGTCACTGTTCCAGCTGGTACCAACATTTCGTTGTATGTCAGTTTGAAAATCTTGTTCATTCTTGCTAGTATTATCCAACTCTTTTAACAACCGACGTAAGTACTCTACCTCTTCTGAGGTCAGAGGGCCTTTGAGACGGCGGTGTTTATTCTCGCTTTCTATAGGAGAGAGAACCTCGCCTATTTTTTGCGACTGGGATACGACCTGTTGACCTGGGCACATCTCAGAGGGTGTTTTGTTTTGCATGTGAGCCTCAAAAGCAGTTACAGTGCAATGTTTCATCACTGATTGTCTAAACTGATGTTGTGACTCAAGGTCTTTGAGAATTTTTTCTCTTTTTCGTTCGTTCTTGTTGTCACTAACTGTGTGCTCTGAGTTATCCATGTGCTCTGAGTTATCAAAGACAAGGTCACTCAATGTACCAGTTCGGTCATCCTCTGTATCATTCAAGTTTTCAAATAACCAACTTATGTCCACTATCTCCTCGGAGCTTAGAGGTATGTTGCCTTTTTCCTGGAACTTCTGTGATTTTTTGCCGGTCTCGGACTGTTCCGTTCGAGGGGCAGGAGGGGCTTGTCCTTGAACTGGGGGTTCCTGTTCGGACCCCCTTTTGTGATATGGTATACTTTTGTGACCATCTTTCTTATCTCTAGGACGTGCGCCCCCCTTTTGAAATCGTTTTCCGTACTCTGGGTCTTGTCTGAGCCACTGTGGTTCATAGTCCCAGCGGGCATCAACATGTCGTGGTTTGTTAGTTTGGAAAACATGTTTCTTCTCGCCTTTTTTAGGAGAGGGAGTTGATGAACTTGTCCCTTCCAGCTCCAGCGAGTGGGATTTGACTTTTTCTTGGTAATGTAGTTCACGCTCTGGTTTTGTTTTTAACCAGATCGGGTCATTGTTTTGTCTGTGAGCGTCACAAACATTTACAGCACCCCGTTGTGTTTTTGATTCGCCTAACAAACGTTCGAACTCAAGTTTTTTTCGGTGATCTTCTTCACGTTCTTGAATGTGCTTCTGCTTTAATACTTCTAACTCTTCAAGCCTTGATGCGATCAGCTTGAAAGCTTCATCATAATTGTCATATCCCATCTTTGTTTTGAAATTTCTCCAAATTAATGAGAGATGTTTGTTGTTTGTTATTTTAAATATTTCCTTATTTAAAATAAACTGGAGTCATTAATTGTACATAGAAAAACGTTAAAAATGTCATTTTTAACTAAAAGTGTGCCTTTGTGCACACCAATTCTGTTTAAAATTCAGAGATGTGAAGAGCTTAATGTGGAAATGCTCTGTTCTCCATCATTTTTTTAATTTAATTTGAAAATCAAATAAAAGATGCTTTTTGAGTGTTACAGCAACCCCTCGAGTTACGTCAGGGATAGGGACCTACGTGTGTGACTTAGGTCGATTTTGTCGTACCTCGCGGACCAAAAACACATGCCTGTCGTAGGTCCGCGTTTCTGACATAGGTCGCGGTTATACCGCTAACGGAGCGCCGCACACATATTTAATGGCATGAGACTGAACAAGCAGACATACTAAGGCCATAAACACGCACAGAACTGCACAATAAATAAAAAATATAATGTCTTACTTTGAGCCGGTGGCCCCGACTGCCAGGCGGACATTTGCGGCGAGCTCCCGGCCGCAGATGGACCCTCCACGGCATGTCGGCTCGGTGTCTTCGCCTGTGTTAGCTGCTTTGTTAGCTGCTGTCGTTAGCATGTCGGGCGGCGTTGTGGCCGCCGATCGCGGGGCGATCCGCGGCTGCTCCTCCGGACCTGAGACGTCCACAGAGTTGACCGAGTGTTTCCAGCTAATTTATCCGTATGAGGCAACCCTGATCGGGCACACGGAGCCAGCTGACAGTAGCCTCTGGAGCTCCATCGCAGTACAGTTGTAAAATGGCGACCGGAAGTGGCGAGCGGAAACGACCGGAAGTTGCGTAAATACGATAAATTTCTAATCAAAACGTAAAATTAATAATTATACTTTATTTATAAAGCCATTTAAAACAACCACAGCTGCAACAAAGTGCTATACACATGAAATTAATAACTTTTAAACACACAAAAAAAAAAAAAAAAAAAATTTTTTTTTTTTAATCATATTTTTATTAAATATGATAAAATCGTAAGTCTGAGTTGCCGTAGGTCGCAGGTGTCGTACCTCGAGGGTTTCCTGTATTTTAAATCTCTTCAGTATTTAAAATGAGCATAAATTGTTTGTCTGTACCTCTGTTATTCTAAAACTTGTATTTAGAATAAACAGGAGTTTTTGTTTGTGTACAGAACAATTTTAAAAGCTGGTAATTCACCATAAAGATGCTGACTTTTTATGAGAAAATTCATCTGTTAACGTCTTCTAACCAACAGGGGGCAGCTTCAAGTCTTAAAGTGCGACTAAACCCCTGTGGATCGGTAACTCCTCCTTCCAAAATCTCCCTGAAAATGGGCGTGTCGAGAGACAAGGAGGGGTGGAGGTAGAGTTGTGCTTTTGTTCACGCCTCCACCTGCAACAACCTAAAACAAATTAAACCTCTAGCCAACAACATACACCAAGCAACAACAAAGAATAAACATGTAGATGTATTTATCCATTCCACCCATTCCATCCAAAACCAAAGGCCTAAAGAAATGAAAATGAAAAGAAAAATAAAACCGCTTGTCAGGAGTGAAATGCAGCATTTCCATATAAGGTATGCACTTCTCATCTCTGCAGGGGATTGGCTCTGCTTGAACCACCTGTGTGACATCACACATGAGCAGACATGTCACACATGAGCATTTGCACAAATAAGAAAATTAAGGTGTAATCCACCAGTTCAACCCATAGAACTACCGTAAACACATTTTTAGGCCAAATATTGCCAAATATTGCCAATTTACACAGATATGCACAATTATGTGAGAATAAACACAGCCATAGTGCTAGATAACATTTTAAACACATTCTAGGGAGTTTATCAGCTAAAAAAAGTTAATTTTTGGTTTAAGCGCATTAAAATGTTATCACGAGGAAACTGATTTTACTATTCAGTATTTAAACTAAAAACTACCTTTTAGAGTTAGTTTCTAGTGTGTTCGTGATAAACGCTCGAACCACGTTCTTGTCAGAGACAGATTTATGTTGTTAGACAGTTTAGATGGCTTCAAATGAGTTTTTAAACTTCTAGTGAAATCTCCGTTTGTTCTGTGAGAGTGAACTGCTTGTCACCCAAATTGCACCTGGAAATGACGACAAAATAGGCGGGTCGACGCAGCGCGTCACCAGCTCTGCTGAGCGAGGCGGAGCTCGCTACACAGATACGTGACGTCAACCAATCAATCACAGCGCTTGTAGTTCATTCCCAAGCATTCATGGTGAATGTAGTTTCTTACCTTCGACCAATGCAGTGCAGGAAATGACGACGAAGTGGGTTGGTCGCAACAGCGTGCGTTCCCAATCCAGCGAATCAGCGCTCGCTACGAGAGTGATTGACAGCTCACAGCTCTCGTTTTATCCAATCACAGCTCATAAACAAACATGCATGACACGTCTCTTTAACGTTAGCTTAGCACAGCAGAGCGCAACTTTATAGACTCTTAAACAACTCAAACGCTTCAAATTAACTTCCCAAAATTCTGAAACGTGGCAATCACATTTAAAACAGGCACAACTTAGCTACGCTCAGTAACCCAGCACTGCAGCTGTAGAACAAACACGGACTCGCTCGGAGCCACTTCAAGGTCGGTTCCGGTCCACTTTTTAATGGAGCAGGAATCGGGTCTGAACAGAACCACTATCCGACACGTTCTAACAGTAATATGCTTCTTTGACCTGCTCTAACATGTAAAATACCACACACAGCAATCTTGTAGATGTTAAAGTAGCTTTCAGGTTCTTTGACTCGGCGGTCAAACAAAGCTTTGTACAGGAGTCTGCGTGAACTGGACCGGAACCAGAACCCCCACAGACCACGGGCTGACAAAAACCTCACCTAAAAGCTTCCAACAGCGTGTAAAAGAGTTGAACGAATAACAATCCCTCAGCCTCAAATGATAAAAACATGCAGAATCTGCCTGTCTCGAACACTCCAGCCAAAAATTATTATCCTCAGAGTTTAAAACTTGGATCCTAATATGCAAACATGACGTTACAGTTCATGAGAGATCACAGATTTAACAATAAACTTTCAGAAACCGGTACGAGGCCACCAGATGTAAAGGATTATGAGGAGGTCAATATTAATACTGACCTCTTTACCTTAATTAATTTACTTATTCAGATTGAATAGTAATTTCACGGGTTCTTTCTTTTTCAGTTTACCCAATATTTCTGTGATCTTTATGATGGATAAATAAATAAAGCCATTAAGTGACAGAGAACGTTGACTTAGTTTGGTATGTCAGGCGACACTACCATTTATTTAAAATAAATCAACTAAAATCAACACCATTACACTTGATTGACATGATTTCACTTTCTTTCAAATTAACACGTCAGCACAGTTAAATTTAACACAACAGACTTCAATACTGGATGTTAAACATATTTAGTCTGAGGGCTCTTTAGCTTAAATAGTTTCCAGCTTAGAATTGAGGGAAAGGATAGGAGGAAAGATGGAGAGATGGTTTACAGGAAATTGTCTTGAGCATGATACCAAAAGTGACACTTCCATCCGACTTCTGCTAAAATCCAGGTACGTTTTGTAAACAGCTCTTTACCTTCGACGACGAGTCTGATAAAGAAATGACACCAGCCTTCAGATGCACAGAGTCCTTCAGGCCCAGCACGTCCAAAACTGGTTCTAGTTTACGTTTTCAACGTCTCCTGGGTTCCGCGTTGGTCATCAGAAAATGCGTCAGCTCCTGGCCTCTGACTTCAAGATAAACTTATTCCAGGAAGGAATAAACAAAGTTTTGAGCTTACGCTCGTTCGAAGTGGACTCATAACAGCATGTTATTTAGTCCTTAGCTGAATGACTGTCCTTGGCGGGTGACATGCATTCATTCAGCTCTTTGGGACGTTCACATCTCTTTTGAAGTTCCCAGCAAACTCTCAGGAAATAACTCGTTCCTTCAAAACTCTGAAGCATTCTTGCACACAAAATGCTTTTACTCAAAAAAATTGAGATTAGAACACACTTTCCTCATTGGTCCGTGGGCCAAGAGGAGTGTGAAAACGTGAAGTGAAAAACTCAAGGTTGACAGCAAGTCTGCTTAGATAACAAAGAGGAATGTTTTGGAAAAGTGTCTGAAAGAGAGGAGACATCTCGACGCTACCGAGAGTTTCAGCTGAACTCAACAAAAACAACTCCTGAGCAAGTCAATTTGACACCTTATTCAACTTTGTCATAGATATTTTGAGTAGACACTTTCATTTGGTCAAATAACACAGTAATACTCCATATTAAAAGAATAACAGCATATAACATATATCATGAAAATGACAAAAGTTATTCTTTTGATTACATTAGAATAAAATCAAAGATAGAAATAGTCTCTTTTGGTGACTATATTCTCAGATTACAACTTTTCAACCTTTATTTATACAGGCTAGCCTCGTTGAGTCACGGGGACTCATTTACAAGAGGGACCTGTCTCACTCACACCAAACAACCATCCACTCTCACACTCACACCTAGGGTCAATTTAGAGTCACCAATCAGCCTAACAAGCATGTTTTTTGGTCTGTGGGAGGAAACCGGAGTACCCGGAGGAAACCCACGCATGCACGGGGAGAACATGCAAACTCCACCCAGAAAGGCCCCGGACCGGGATTTGAACCGGCAACCTTCTCGCTGAGAGGCAGCAGCTCTACCAGTTGTGCCACCGTGCTGCCCAGTTGTGCCACCGTGCTGCCCAGTTGTGCCACCGTGCTGCCCAGTTGTGCCACCGTGCTGCCCAGTTGTGCCACCGTGCTGCCCAGTTGTGCCACCGTGCTACCCTAATGCAACTAATGGAATTGATTTGTAGTAAATGTCTTGCTTTACTGAAAGGTCAGTAAAGGTCATCTCTGGAACAGTTCAAAAATACACAGGTGTATTAAAGTGGACACAGTCATGCCCACTACATAGGTCACATGGCATGAGGTCAACTGACGGACCGACATAGGTCACATGTCGTGAGGTCAACTAACGGACCAACACCGGTCACATGACCTGAGGTCAAGTGACGGACCAACACAGGTCACACGACATGAAGTCAACTGACAGACAGGTCACATGACATGAGGTCAACTGATGGACCGACACAGGTCACATGACCTGAAGTCAAGTGACGGACCAACACAGGTCACATGACCTGAGGTCAACTGACAAAATGACACAGGTCACATGACATGAAGTCAACTGACGGACCGACACTGGTCACACGACATGAGGTCAACTGACGGACCGACACAGGTCACATGACCTGAGGTCAACTGACGGACCGACACAGGTCACATGACCTGAGGTCAACTGACGGACCGACACAGGTCACATGACCTGAGGTCAACTAACGGACCAACACAGGTCACATGACCTGAGGTCAAGTGACGGACCAACACAGGTCACACGACATGAAGTCAACTGACAGACAGGTCACATGACATGAGGTCAACTGACGGACCGACACAGGTCACATGACCTGAGGTCAAGTGACGGACCAACACAGGTCACATGACCTGAGGTCAACTGACAAAACAACACAGGTCACACGACATGAAGTCAACTGACGGACCAACTCAGGTCACATGACCTGAGGTAAACTGACGGACCAACACAGGTCACATGACCTGAGGTCAACTGACATACCGGTATAATGGACCAGATTGCACATTTATATACGGTGCGGCCCATTGCCGTGTTCTACAACATGCTTGACCTGGCAGCGATAAATGCTTATGTGTTATACAAGGCTTGCACTGGGTCCAAGGATTTTGGACTGAGGGGTAGGGGGTGGGGGGGTGTAGGTGTAGAATTAATGGGTCATTAGCAGGGTCATTAGCATGTGAATCGACATTATATAGCCCACTGAAAGGGACCGGGGGATTTGGAAGCCAAGTTCCCTTGCGCAAAAAAGCGCAACCTTAGTCAAATTAGTGTTAAGGTGACCTTTGACCCATCAGGGGCGAATCTGGTACACATTGGATGTACAGACAAGGCATGGAAGTCACCCACGCGATTCGTCGAGCAAAGGGCCAGGAGTAGAACGGTTTTATAAGATAATAAATCTATCTTAATCTCGCTCAGTGGCTCGAATGGGGGATCACAGAGAGCCCCCAAGACCAGACTAAAATCCCAACCAGGGGTCAGGATCCTGCTGGGAGGTCTCATTCTTAGCACACCCTTCATAAATCTTATTATGATTGGATGCGTGCCAGGCGTCCTGTTTCCCCAGCCTTCGTGACAGGCTGAAATTGCTGATAGGAACACCTTAATTGTTGAGAAAGAACAACCTTTTTCCAGTAAGTCCTGAAGAAAAGTCAGGAGCTGAGCCAGGTCACATGAATAAGAAATAATATTTCTTTCTGTGCACCAAGCTTCAAAAATACGCCATTTCTGTGCGTAAAGAGACTGTGTTGACACAGCTCGGGCATTTTGAATGGTTTTTACCACATTTTCTGGCAGGCCTGATGCCACCAGCTTGTTCCTTTCTGCCACCAAGCTGAAATTTTCCACAGCTCCCAGCCTAAGTGGTGAGACTGCTCCTTCTGGTGACGTGGTGTGTCCCTGAAGAGGAGCAGTTGGTGGAACCAGTTCTCCTCCAAGGGCCCTGGATTCTGTGATCCCCTAAGGATCAACCATGTTAGGGAGGGCCTTTTTGCAGATATGCTGCCATACTACTCTGATCGAGAGTGTTTTAGGGCAGGGGCAATCTGTTGTCAGTATTAGACAAAAGTGAAACAGAATGTCTGTTTTTCCTCTTCTTGTTGGGGGTCATGGGACTGAGGAGCTACGAGTTTTGTAAGCGAGCAGATCTCCTGACCCCAACCCGTTTCCTGGTTGGGTCTGGTTTACTGGTCTCTGGCTTTAACAGAGCGTTAGAGCCAGACAAACCGCCCGGGGTTTGTGTTTCACCCGATGGGGTGATATCGTTTAAGAGCAGAACTGAACCAGCACAGTGAGAACGGTCACGTGCTGCAAGATCACAGCTTGAACATTGCGTATCGCCCATCAATGATAAGAGGACAGCTGCAGCGGGAGAACGTGGAAATGGTCCTTTGTGCTTGGCAGACTTTAAATTGGTTGGTGACAGAGAGCTCAGTTCTCTTCGCTTGGCACTTGAAAGAGGCAGTCACCTTTTTCCTCCCCCCCTCCCCCACGCTGCTGCTGCTTTTTGTCTTGTCTTCAGATTCTCAGAAGCACCTCGAATGAAAGAAGATGAATTGGATGGTTTGGGAATTCAACTCTACTGAAAGATTTCAACAACAGGCGCGGCACGGGGGAGCTGGCCCATTCCCGCAAACGAAACGAGAGATACGCCATGGATTTGATGAATGGTGACGTCTCGCTCTCTGTGTGCTCTGAGGGAATGTGACGAATCTGGATTTAATTGGATTACGATGGTAGCGCTTTGCTTTTTTGGCGTTATGTGGAGCACTGGCCTATCGGAAAATGAGGGAGAGCTCAGTAAGACCTACTGCTGGAAACACCCGATTTGATCTGCGCAATGAACTCGAAAGAAAGTGGTCTCAAAGACCCCTCGAGACTGGATACGAGAGGAGGTCCCTCCTGGGACCCCTCGAGACTGGATACGAGAGGAGGTCCCTCCTGGGACCCCTCGAGACTGGATACGTGAAGGGGTCCCACCAGGGACCCATCGAGACAGCAGTAGATATGGGTGGCACCCTCCAGGGCCCACCCAAAACAGGTAACGTGAGGGGCTCTCTCCTGAGACCCCTCTGGACAGCAGTAGATATGGGTGGCATCCTCCAGGGCCCACCCAGAACAGGTAACGTGAGGGTCTCTCTCCTGAGACCCCTCTGGACAACAGTAGATATGGGTGGCACCCTCCAGGGCCTACCCAGAACAGGCAATGTGAGGGGCTCTCTCCTGAGACCCCTCTGGACAGGAAACGTGAGTGGATCCCTCCAGGGACCCAGCCCACCCAGAACAGGCAACGTGAGGGGCTCTCTCCTGAGACCCCTCTAGACAAGAAACGTGAGGGGATCCCTCCAGGGACCCCTCGAGACAGTGCATCCTCTGTCAATTTATGAAAAAGTTGTTGCAAGGCTTGCATTTGATATTTGAAAAATTAATTTCTAATCACTTTAATTTTATTTTTATTTTGACAGCCTCCCCATCACCAAGTCAGCTCCAGCACTTCACCATTTACTTACCAGCTCCATCACTCCATCAATGAGGACTGACCAGTTCAGGAAATCTGAAAAAACAAAGATGGACATGAATAGTTAAAAAAAATTGTTACAGTTCTACAGTTTAGTGATGCTGATATATTCTTAGTACTGTAATATTTCTTATTTCTTGTTCTGTCTTGAAAGAGCGTCTCATCTGAACTTGGTATGCAAATCTTTTATAAGATTTTATTTTTATTATATATATATTTTTTAATTATATATCTATTTTTCTTTTCTATTCTTTCTGTATGTGCTGTGTGTGTTATGTTTTTTTTGTGGACCATGAGTCTGTTGAATAAAGTTGATGTTGACCCATTGTAGTGGACCTACCCAGGGTCAAATTAAGGTTTTTGAACTGTCCAGTGATGACCTTTACTGACCTCTCAGTAAAGCAAGACATTTACTACAAAATTATTCATTTAGCTATAATCTGATAACATAGTCACCAATAAGAGACTATTTCTATCTTTGATTTTAGGCTGATGTGATCAAAAGAATAACTTTTGTCATTTTCATGATGTGTGCTTTTAAGCTGTGTTATTCTGTGAGAGTTAAACTGTGTTTCACTGCTGTGTCAAAGGTGCAATCTCGGGTCACAGAGACTTCTTTTAATTTTGTTAATTCAAATGTTATCAAATGAATAATTTTATTTGTAAGAGCATCAGTACATTTTAATGTCAGATAAATCAAATACTCTGCTTAATTCAAAATGTTGTACATGGAGGATTTCTCCTCTCCTCTCGAACTTGCATGTGAAGATAAAAGGAACACTTTATCTCATTCATTTTAGCTTGAGCTCAGGACAATCTAGACACCCAAAGACTTTTGTTTTTGTCCTATTTAATAATCAAGCTATTATCATTAATAGGTCCCATATGTGATGCTTAATGACGTTGTTTTAATCAAACCAACAGTATTTTGTTAAAGTGTTAAAGCAAAGGAATCAGTTTTATGATAAAATGCTGACATCTGAAACTAACACTTTATCTTTCTGACAAACTAATCTTTTGACCCCCTTTCAACATGTTGATGTCATCCTCACATCAACTTATGATGCCATTCGGCCAATCAGAAAGAACACATTTTCTGGGTCACGTCTCAGTTAAAACCTTCACATTTTACTTTCTCTGGGAAGTCTGCTGGAGTAACCTCAAACCCTGATGAGGTTCCCCAAAGAACTGATGATCGTCTGGTCAACACGCTAATGACCATGTCATTCAGTTAAAGACTTATAACATGCCAAGTTATAAGCCATCTTCAACAGCTGAAAAGCTCTCTTTTATTGACATTCCTTTAAGGAACGTCTTATCTTGAACAACAGCACCAGGAGCTGCCGTTACTTCGGTTCGAGTCAAGGCGCACGTCTGGAGACGCTGAGAATGGTAAACGAACTGACCAAACTGGACCGAGGGAGACTGACCATCTTCACGAGGTAACAAGTCGTCAAATGCTTTGCCAAGGGTACCAACGTGTAGCTTTAATCGGCCGGAGAACTGCCATGTTTCTGGTTAAAACACATCAAGATAACTCCCTGACTCTTAACTTTTCTTCCTCCATAAATTTCTCCTCCTAAATCTGTCCCTCTCTATCTAAGCTGGAAACTATTTTAAGCTGAAATGCCCACAGACTAAATATGTTAACATCCAATATTTATGTCTGTTGTGTTAAATTTTAAGTTTGCTGACGTATTAATTTGAAAGAAAGTTCCTCGTGGTCCCGAACTTACCACATGCAACCTACATAGGCTCTGACATTTTGGTAAGATTAGGTGTCCGAGTGGACATCAACAACAATGTACTGTGGTCACTGGATACGGCCACAAAGGACTCTCCTGTGCTGACCACAGAGAACCTTAAGGCTGGACAGACCATTCCAGAGGTCTGCCAGATTGCTAACAGCCATAACACTGCGGTACCACCTCAGGTTATGAACAAGCCAGTGATGTGTCACATCATGAAAGGACAAGCTAGTAGCACAAAACAGGCATACTTTCAACCATCTCCTATGTTTTTCAACTTAGGACTGTCCATGGAGGCCACATGCCAAGTGACCCTCGACTGCAGAACCACGACTGTTGCTGTGTGCAACACAAGCACAGAAGAGGTACTGATCCCAAAAAACACACAGCTAGGATGGTTGATCTCTACTGATTTTCATGATTTTGAGCTAAGCATTCCATTTCTGGGAGGACTCCCAGAGAACTTGATCCCATATCAACACACGGGGCAAGTCTTGTTCACGAAACCAACACAGGCCATAGCTCTTTTCTCCCCCACTGAGTCCGACCAGGACACTGTCCGCAGGTTCGGTTTCAACAAAGGAGACAGTCTATGCCCCCAAACTTACAGTGCACTACCTGTTGACAGGTTTTACGACACTGAAGGGGACTCACTGGAGCTCCCCAAAGAACAAGAATCCCTCTCAGTTGCTTCACAGATTGACCAGGTGGTCGCCCAAGCCGACGCCCTGAAAACTGATGAAGAAAGGGACAAACTTCGCAAAGTTCTTCTAAAATATGAGAAATCATTCTCAACTGACTCGATGGATTGTGGGTTGACCACGCTCCACACAGTGAGCATCCCAACCCCGCCTAATGCTCCCCCTGCATTTGTCAGACAGTACAAGATTCCTCTGGCAGCACATCAACCTATCAGAGAAATCATTAATGACCTGTTAGAAAAAGGTATCATCCGATACTGTAACAGCACTTACTCTGCGCCTTTATGGCCGGTGTTAAAACCTAATGGTAAGTGGAGACTCACTATAGACTACAGAAAGCTGAACAAACAAGTTCCCTTATCCAGATGGCCTATGACGCAACTCCAACAGGAACTGCCCAAGGTCACCAATGGTAAGTACTTCTCGACTCTCGACGTCGCCTCTGGTTTTTGGACCATCCCTGTGCGCGCCGAGGACCAGTACAAACTAGCTTTCACTTTTGGTGGCCGTCAGTACACCTTTAACAGGTGTCCCTTTGGCTACGCTAACTCACCTGCAGAGTTCAACATCTTCTTGAACAAAGCATGTCCAGACGCCCACGAGCGTGGAACACTGATCTACGTGGACGATGTCCTTTTGAGGCAGCCAACACTGGACTCACATTTGGCTGAGATCGACCACGTTCTGAATCAGCTGACAACTGCTGGTGCTAAAATATCACTGTCAAAATGCCAATGGTGCAGAACCAAAGTGGACTACGTTGGCCTACTTGTAGGTCCTGACGGAGTACAACCACAGCTGACTCGCACCCAAGGCCTCGACAATCTCAAAGTCCCCACCAATCTCAAAGAACTACAAAGTTTTCTGGGCGTGTGTAACTACTCGAACCAATTCATCGAAAACTATGCGGACCTTGCGAAACCACTGACTGAACTCCTTAAAAAAGACGTACCATTTGTTTGGACTGACAAACAGCAACAGGCAATGGACGCTCTTATAAACAGGATCAAGTCAGCCCCTTGTTTAGTCTACCCAGACTACAACAAAGAGTTTTACTTGGAAGTGGGCTTCTCAGCTCATTGCATAAGTGCGGGTCTGTACCAGATACACGACAGAGACAAACGTGTGGTAGCCTACGCCAGCAAAACGATGGCAGGCCCCGAGTTGAGATTCTCAGACTGTGAGAAAGCTTTACTGACCACAGTGTGGGCAGTTAAACATTTCTCCAGCTACATTGGTGGACAGAAAATCATTGTGGAAACACAACACCAGCCAGTGACCTTTCTTAACAGTGAACGCATCAGAGATGGTGTGGTGACAAACTCACGTGTTGCAACGTGGCTCATGGCGCTTCAAAGTTTTAACCTAGACATACGTTATGGTCAAAACAAGAAGTCACATCTGGGGACGGACTTGGCAATCTGCCAGAAGTGTACACAAGATGTACCAGCCACCCAGCCGCCGGTTGAGGTAAAACCCCCAGTAACTGAAGACCCGAATCACCACTTCTTTGATGACAATATCTGCAAAGATATGACAACATTGTACGTGGATGGATCTTCATTCCTCCGCGACAAGATCTGCAGAGCAGGTGTTGGAGGGGTCCTCCTCCAAGACCAAGAGCAGATAACTTTCAGCTACAAATTAGGCTCTCAGACTTCTCAGTATGCTGAGATTGCAGGAATCCTAATAGCTCTCCAGATGGTAGTAGAACGCTCCATCAAGACGCTAGTTATCTGCACTGACTCTAACTATGCTCGTTTAAGTTTCGCTTGTCACCTCGCTGTGTGGAAACAGAACGGTTTCCTAACAAGCGACAGAAAAGTGGTCAAACACAAAGAGCTTTTCATAGCGTGTGATCACTTGGTGACATCACACGACTTACAGATCTACTGGAAGAAAGTTCCAGGGCATTCTAGAGTCCCAGGCGATGACAAGCACTACAATGACATTGCAGACTCCTTAGCCAAAGAAGGAGCCGACGAAGGTCCTCTATGGTCCTTCGACCCCTCCTGGTTAATCGAGACTCTGCCAACACAACCTTCAGTCAGAGTTATGGCAGTCACACGTGCACAGGCCGCAGCCAGACCTGCTGACAACGCAGTCTCTGTACGACCTGCACTGACTGACCCAGACATCATCCAACTACAGAAGTCGGATCCTGCTATCAACTCCATGATACTGTACCTGACTGATCCGAACAAAAATAGTCCGTCTAAAGACGACCTGGATTCCGATCCAGACCTTAAGGTCCTCTATCAGCTGCGCAAACAGCTAAAACTAATCAAGGGCATCTTAACTTTTGCTCATGGACCAACGTCCTCACCTGTGTTCGTGGTTCCCCATGACCAAAGGGGGGTGATGTTAGTTCATGCCCATGATCTCCCGTCCGCAGGACACAAAGGAGATAAAGCCACGCTGACGGCATTAAAACAAATTGCCTATTGGCCTGGAATGAAGAAGGATGTCAAGGACTACATTGAAGGGTGCGTGGTCTGTGGCCAGTTTCAGCCAACCAGACCACTTCACAGAGCACCACTGCAAAGCAGAGGCATTGCATTCCCATGGTCTGACCTCCAGATCGACTGGGTTGGACCACTCACTAAGAGCTCTAGAGGAAATAAATATTTTCTCACGGTAACCTGTGCATTCACCAAATGGGTAGAATGCCTACCAGCTCCTAACGACACAGCACAAACCACTGCTATGTTGTTAATGAATCATATATTCTCAAGGTTTGGACTTCCCCTTCGGGTGAACTCAGACCAAGGTACACACTTCACAGGTGAAGTGATGAAAGAACTGTGGAAGACGCTAGGCGTCAAGGCCAACTTTCATGTCGGCTACCACCCACAGGCTTCAGGCCAAGTAGAGAGAGCAAACAGAACTGTGGTGAGTATTTTGAAGAAATACGTGGCTGCAAACCACAAGGACTGGGACGTGAAACTCCCTCTGGTCCTCATGGCCATAAGAGCCACTCCACACACATCAACTGGCATCTCTCCCTTCGAGATGATGACCGGTCGACAAATGACTCTCCCTCTACACCTGTTGTACCAACCAGGCGACGCCGCCATGGCGACAGCCTACACTACACAACAATACATGAAAGATTTGAATGTACACCTCAGAAACACTTTTGCTTTCGCCCAGAAAAACCTGGAAAAATCCGCTGAAGGACGTAAGGCGTACTACGACCAGAAGGCCTCTCACAATGAACTCCAAGTGGGAGACAGAGTCTGGTACTATACGTTCGCCCCAGCAACCGGGAAAGGAGGGTCCGGGACCGGAACTCTCGCCCGCAAACTAATGCCCAGGTGGACTGGACCTCATCTGATAACAGACAAAGTGTCCTCAGTCGTCTACGAAATCAAAATCAGCAAAGGCCGCAAAGAGCCAATTGCTAAATGGGTACATCGAAATCAGATCAAACCTTACAAGGCGTTCAATGACTCCACAAAAGACAAAGATCTCACAAACACACCGACTTCATGGGATAATAAGGTCGTCCAAACACAAGTTAGTAAATAAACTAATCAGGTTTAAACTACCATATTTCCCACCCTATAAGTCGCATTGTCCAATTTGAACTTAGAAACGCTAAGCCTAAAACCCACAACAAAAAACTAACCTTAACAACCGTTTAAATCCACGAGATTTAATTTGACCTCGGTCATAAAGTTGAGACCTGTTTTCTTGTGTGTTGCACTTTGGAATCTGACGACAAGAGTGTGTCGAAGCAGTGAAACGTTGTTTCCTTGTTGTTTAGTCATTACTGTTGTCATTAGTTGAGATATTGTTTGGTTCTGAACACTCCCAGCCAAAAAGGTTTTGTATTAACATTGGTTAATGAATGATATGGATTTAACTATGCCAACATGCAGTTCGTTTTGTTAAGTCTCAATCGTTGAAGAGTCAATGTAGTTTAAAGTTGCTCAAAGTACAATAAACTACATTGACCTCACAATTTCTAAATTGAACCGATCCGATCGTTTCATTTCTAGATTGTCTATTCATTTTGATGAGTCTCGCCATAGACTTCAAAATTTATTAGGAATACCAAATCCTACGTCGTTCGTCTAAAAGACAACAGACATTTAGATCAAACTATATTTCATTTTTATTTTAGTTTAACCTAAACTAAGTAATGAATGGAGGAATAGTTTGGAATTAGAGGCCTTCGTTACAGAAGCCCTCTAAAATTCTATAGGTACAGATCCCTATACCTAATTTATAGATTTGATCCACCCCTTAATTGGTAATTGTAGCTGATCTAAACCATGATAGCTTACATACCAGGTGCATATAGGTAAGGCTTAATGTAAAATCCCAATCATAAGCCCACCTTAAAAACCACATAATTGCATGACACATAGAACCAGAGTGGCACTGACTGGAAACCAACCAGCCAACAACCTTCGATGTGGGGACCTGCAGCTCCAACGCTTGGTCTTCAACCTTCGTCCAAGGGCCGCCTCCTCTGCGTCAATCGAGGGATCCCCTCTACATGCTGATTATGAAAACAATTGTTGCTGATCATTCAACAAAACTAATCGTTGGGGATTTACTGCTGTGGAATTACCGCTGTGGATTATAAGACTTTGTTTTCCAAAGGATCACAGACTTTGTTTTCCAAGAGTTAACAGACTCAGTTTTCCGAGGGATTAAAAGCTTACCGCAATGGGATTACCTACGAACAGTATGGAATTTCCAAAAACTTTATGGGATTATAATTTTTGATTTTTTTTTTCCACTTGCTGGATTACTTCAAGATCAAAGACAGTTCAAGGTTTCCTTTCGTGTTGGACCCCATCCCCAAGGACTGGCGATGGCTTCCAAAAGGGGGGAGATGTAGTGGACCTACCCAGGGTCAAATTAAGGTTTTTGAACTGTCCAGTGATGACCTTTACTGACCTCTCAGTAAAGCAAGACATTTACTACAAAATTATTCATTTAGCTATAATCTGATAACATAGTCACCAATAAGAGACTATTTCTATCTTTGATTTTAGGCTGATGTGATCAAAAGAATAACTTTTGTCATTTTCATGATGTGTGCTTTTAAGCTGTGTTATTCTGTGAGAGTTAAACTGTGTTTCACTGCTGTGTCAAAGGTGCAATCTCGGGTCACAGAGACTTCTTTTAATTTTGTTAATTCAAATGTTATCAAATGAATAATTTTATTTGTAAGAGCATCAGTACATTTTAATGTCAGATAAATCAAATACTCTGCTTAATTCAAAATGTTGTACATGGAGGATTTCTCCTCTCCTCTCGAACTTGCATGTGAAGATAAAAGGAACACTTTATCTCATTCATTTTAGCTTGAGCTCAGGACAATCTAGACACCCAAAGACTTTTGTTTTTGTCCTATTTAATAATCAAGCTATTATCATTAATAGGTCCCATATGTGATGCTTAATGACGTTGTTTTAATCAAACCAACAGTATTTTGTTAAAGTGTTAAAGCAAAGGAATCAGTTTTATGATAAAATGCTGACATCTGAAACTAACACTTTATCTTTCTGACAAACTAATCTTTTGACCCCCTTTCAACATGTTGATGTCATCCTCACATCAACTTATGATGCCATTCGGCCAATCAGAAAGAACACATTTTCTGGGTCACGTCTCAGTTAAAACCTTCACATCTTACTTTCTCTTGGGAAGTTTGCTGAGGTCCTCAACCCCTGATGAGGTTCCCCAAAGAACTGATGATCGTCTGGTCAACACGCTAATGACCATGTCATTCAGTTAAAGACTTATAACATGCCAAGTTATAAGCCATCTTCAACAGCTGAAAAGCTCTCTTTTATTGACATTCCTTTAAGGAACGTCTTATCTTGAACAACAGCACCAGGAGCTGCCGTTACTTTCGGTTCGAGTCAAGGCGCACGTCTGGAGACGCTGAGAATGGTAAACGAACTGACCAAACTGGACCGAGGGAGACTGACCATCTTCACGAGGTAACAAGTCGTCAAATGCTTTGCCAAGGGTACCAACGTGTAGCTTTAATCGGCCGGAGAACTGCCATGTTTCTGGTTAAAACACATCAAGATAACTCCCTGACTCTTAACTTTTCTTCCTCCATAAATTTCTCCTCCTAAATCTGTCCCTCTCTATCTAAGCTGGAAACTATTTTAAGCTGAAATGCCCACAGACTAAATATGTTAACATCCAATATTTATGTCTGTTGTGTTAAATTTTAAGTTTGCTGACGTATTAATTTGAAAGAAAGTGAAATCATGTCAATCAAGTGTAATGGTGTTAATTTAGTTGATTTATTTTAAATAAATGATAGTGTCTCTTTGACATATCAAACTAAGTTAACGTCTTTGTCACTTAATGGCTTTGTGTATTTATCCATCATAAAGATCACAGAAATATTGGGTAAACTGAAAAAGAACAGAATCCGTGAATTTACTATTCAATCTGAATAAGTAGATTAATTAAGGATAAAGAGGTCAGTATTAATATTGACCTCCTCATAATTCTTACACCATGATTACCATATGCTAAACTAATAATATAAAACAAATTTAAATTAACAGTCCTGCAGTAAAAAACAATTTGTGAAGGTTATGGTGTTAAATTAATTTTATTGAAACATCAGGGGCGGCCGTGGCGTAGTGGTAATGGCAGTCGTCCCCCGATCGGAAGGTTGGCGGTTCGAATCCCGGTTCCCCACACCATGTGTCGTTGTGTCCTTGGGCAAGACACTTAACCCCGAGTTGCTCCCGGTAGGACTGGAAAGCACCTTGCATGGTAGTCTGCCGCTACCGGTGTATGAATGTGTGTAGCATTCAATGTGTGTAGCACTTTGAGATTTTCACTAATGAAAAGTGCGTTATAAATTGAATTCATTATTATTATTATTATTATCTTGATTAAAAATTATTGATTTGGGAAGACAGAAAACGAGTACCTTTGTGATACTTTGTTTGAATGTAGTTCACTGAAGTCATTCTCCTATGTTTCACCTGGGAAAACATAAAACAATTTACTCATCTACATGATCACATTTTTCTTTAATGATAATGTCACAATTTATGCTGCAGTCTTTGACAAAGGATCTAAAACTTTAAATTAACCACATAAATCTCTCAGGGAAAAAAGGCTGTATTTACTAGTTGAGAGTCCAGTAACTGGAATTACCATAGAAATAATAAATAAAAACTTTCAAAAGTTAAGCTGTACTGAATATTTTAAAACACTGAATTAGACAGAAATAGATCAGTTTAAACCAGTCATGATTGCAGAGCTAGCTGCAGTTAAAACACTACTAGCTAACTAACATGTTTAATGAAGAAAAACTAGCGACATGAAGTATTAATGTTGATAAAATGGTACAGAACAGTCAGCTAACGCTTCACAAGGGCAAAAGAAAATTGTATTTTCATCAACTTACCAGATAAAACACATCTGAAACATCAAGAATGAACCACGTTCAATGCTAGCAGCGCTGCTGTTTGGAACAGTTCCGGAACAAATCGCCCCCTCCATGACCCACGTGACTTCCGCATTCCATTCTTACAATGGGAGTCTATGGAAGTGTCGGAACTCTCTCTCTCTCTATGGCTCTGATTGAAGCCTGCTTTCTCCGTCAGAAACAGTGGCACTTCCTGGTTAGCTTCAAAATAAAGTGTTCCTCAAAGTCCATTAAGAACTTTGAGCTTTTTAGCTCTGTTGAATTTATAACGGCATGTTATAAATTCTTGGCTGATAAACCAGTCTTTGACTTATGACTCAGTTTATCTAGCCGTGAGAGAAAGGACATGAATAGTTTTTGCTGTCCATTCCAAACTGAAGCGTTCACGGAAGCAAAAAACGTTGTTTTTTTTCTAAAAGAGTTGAGATCAGAAAAACAGTCTCCTGATAGGTTCGTGGGCCAGGATGACGAGTGAAAAGTTAGACTTTAGAAAGTCAAGGTTTTAACAGAGAGTCTGTTTAGAAAACAAAGAGGATTATTTAGGGAAAGTCTCTGAAAGTGAAGAGACATACTGATGCTTAGTTAGAGATTTAGCTGTTTCTCATTTTAAAACAAAACTGAACAAGTCAGTTTGACATATTATTCAACTCTGAAACCGTTAGACACCATCATATGGAGAAGTGACACAGTAATGCTTCACATTAAATAATAACACAGCATAATAGCACATATCATAAAAATGACAAAATGTTATTCTTTTGATTACATTAGAATAAAATTAAAGAGGCAAATAGTCTCTTTGTGAGTGATCATGTTATTAGATTCAAACTAAATGTAATAAGAGTGTTACTGTCCCTTCGGGAATTATTCCCAAAAATAAAAAATAATCACTAAGAGTGATCAAACGTTAGGTGATCCACTACAAATTACATTCTGTCACGGTATGGGGCGGTGTGTGAGGGATGAGTCCCGTGGTGCGGACAGGCAGACTTCAGAGGCAAGAGTAAAATCAAAATACTTTAATAAGTGGAAAACAAAACACTGACGTGGCAGTTACAAAACAATACGGACGCTCTAACTGAGGCTGGAATACTAACACTGAAACATGTAAACGAGATGTACTCACAGACCAGGAGCTGGGGAACGACACACCAGGGTAACAGGGACAATGACCCGACAATGAGACACACACGACTGCTGACTGATATACACGGCTTAATTAACGATGAACACAAAACACCTGAGACGCTGAGCTGACAGACCAACAGAGGAACAGACAGGATGTAAGGAGGGGACGGAGCCAATCCTTACAGTACCCCCCCTCAAAGACGCCCCCCGGCGTCCCAAAAGAACACCCCCCAAAAAATAGGGCGGGCAGAGGGAGGAACCACAAGGACGGCGGGCACGAGAAACAAGGACAGGAGACAAAACACAAGGACAACAAACCAAAAACCGACAGGAACAGGACCTGGGACAAAAGCTAAACACAAAAACAAAACTAGAACACTAACGAGCGCCCAAACAACGAGGCCAAGACGTCGACCTCAGGCAAGGACCCCTCAGGTGGACGACCGGGAGACTGTCCATTGCGCAGGACCCCCTCTGGTGGACGACCAAGAGGCAGTCCATCCTGCAGAGACACCTCAGGCGGGCGTCCCGGGGGCCGTCCATCGAGCAGGAGCTTCTGTCGATGACGAGGCCTCAGGACGGTCGAAGACGAGGGTGGGACCCTCCAGGACCCACCCAGAACAGGAGCTCCCTCATGCGGCGCAGCACCGCCAAGCGTTGAGACGTCCTCGAACGGCGTTGAGACGTCCTCGAGTGGCACATGGACCCATCCGGAGAAAGAAATGTGAGGAGCCCCCTCCAGGGAACCTTCGAGACTAGAAACGAGAGGAGGTCCCTCCTGGGACGCCTTGAGACTGGATACGAGAGGAGGTCCCTCCTGGGACCCCTCGAGACTGGATACGAGAGGAGGTCCCTCCTGGGACCCCTCGAGACTGGATACGAGAGGAGGTCCCTCCTGGGACCCCTCGAGACTGGATACGAGAGGAGGTCCCTCCTGGGACCCCTCGAGACTGGATACGAGAGGAGGTCCCTCCTGGGACCCCTCGAGACTGGATACGAGAGGAGGTCCCTCCTGGGACCCCTCGAGACTGGATACGAGAGGAGGTCCCTCCTGGGACCCCTCGAGACTGGATACGAGAGGAGGTCCCTCCTGGGACCCCTCGAGACTGGATACGAGAGGAGGTCCCTCCTGGGACCCCTCGAGACTGGATACGAGAGGAGGTCCCTCCTGGGACCCCTCGAGACTGGATACGAGAGGAGGTCCCTCCTGGGACCCCTCGAGACTGGATACGAGAGGAGGTCCCTCCTGGGACCCCTCGAGACTGGATACATGAAGGGGTCCCTCCAGGGACCCCTCGAGACAGCAGTAGATATGGGTGGCACCCTCCCGGGCCCACCCAGAATAGGTAACGTGAGGGGCTCTCTCCTGAGACCCCTCTGGACAGCAGTAGATATGGGTGGCACCCTCCAAGGCCCACCCAGAACAGGTAACGTGAGGGGTTCTCTCCTGAGACCCCTCTGGACAGCAGTAGATATAGGTGGCATCCTCCAGGGCCCATCCAGAACAGGCAACATGAGGGGCTCTCTCCTGAGACCCCTTTGGACAGGAAACGTGAGGGGATCCCTCCAGGGACCCAGCCCACCCAGAACAGTCAACGTGAGGGGCTCTCTCCTGAGACCCCTCTGGACAGCAGTATATATGGGTGGCACCCTCCAGGGCCCACCCAGAACAGGTAACATGAGGGGCTCTCTCCTGAGACCCCTCTGGACAGCAGTAGATATGGGTGGCACCCTCCAGGGCCCACCCAGAACAGGCAACATGAGGGGCTCTCTCCTGAGACCCCTTTGGACAGGAAACGTGAGGGGATCCCTCCAGGGACCCAGCCCACCCAGAACAGGCAACGTGAGGTGCTCTCTCCTAAGACCCTTCTGGACAGGAAACGTGAGGGGATCCCTCCAGGGACCCCTCGAGACTGGATACGTGACCCTCCATCAACGTGGAGGCATCAGCGATGAATGGACCCTCCATCGACGTGGAGGCGTCAGCGATGAGTGGACCCTCTATCGACGTGGAGACGTCAGCGATGAGTGGACCCTCCATCGTCGTGGAGGTATCAGCGATGAGTGGACCCTCCATCGACGTGGAGACGTCAGCGACGAGTGGACCCTCCATTGACGTAGAGGCGTCAGCGACGAGTGGACCCTCCATCGACGTGGATGTGTTAGCGATGAGTGAACCCTCCATGGACGTGGAGATGTCAGTGATGAGTGGACCCTCCATGGATGTGGAGGCGTCAGTGATGAGTGGACCCTCCATCGATGTGGAGACATCAGCGACGAGTGGACCCTCCATCGTCGTGGAGGCGTCCTTCCCGCCGGGACCCTCTGTAGAGGCGGAGGCGTCCGTCGCGCTGGGACCCTCTGTAGAGGCGGAGGCGTCCGTCGCACCGGGACCCTCTGTAGAGGCGGAGGCGTCCGTCGCGCTGGGACCCTCTGTAGAGGCGGAGGCGTCCGTCGCACCGGGACCCTCTGTAGAGGCGGAGGCGTCCGTCGCGCCGGGACCCTCTGTAGATGCGCCGGGACCCTCTGTAGTGGCGGAGGCCAAAGGCGAGGAACCAGGGGACAAGGAACCAGGCGAAGCGTCGTCAGGCAAGACTTCAGTGGCCGAAGAGTCTGTGGGTGATGCTCCTGACGCAGCGTCCTCTGTAGGCGAAGTAGGAGTAGGACCTGTAGGTGCTGGTGGTGCAGCACCCCCTGGTGCCACAGGCAGGACAGTACCCTCTGGAGATGCCACAGAGCATACAGTGTCAGTGCCCTCCATCTTGGCTTTAGCCTCATCCTGCAGTGTTCTAGCCAAAGACAAAATCTGGAGGAAACCTGAGTCAATCACAGAAGGACTGTTAATAATAATGTCATCAATAATAGAGTAAGTCTTGTATTTATAATGGAGGTCCGGGTTATTGATAGCAGCATTAATTAGTCTTTTTATCTGCTGGAATATGTGAATGGCCTCTTCAGATCTCTGTCCCACAGCAACCCCTGTGGTCGAGGTGGGATCTGTCCATCCTTCAGTGTGTCCTGCAGGCTCTTCCTGTGTGAGTCCTGTAGGAGTAGCGACCCCTGTGGTCAAAGTGTGAACAGGCTGCTCCCGTTGTGAAGGAGTCCTGTGAGACTGCTTTCTTTCAGCTCTGTCAGCAGCGTGGCGTGCAGGAGTCTCCGTGACTCCTGCAGACGTGGTGTGAGGGAACACATACCCCCCCTTCAAAGAACGTCTCCCCCGAGATGTCACAGGGCATGGGCGCGGGCACCCCTCCCCCTTTGGAATTCCCCCAGGCATCTCAGACAGCGTGGGAGAAACAGAGGGAGGAACGGGCTGAAACCCGGAAACGTGCGACTTCGCCGGTCGCCGCCCCCTCCGGCGGCGCCGTGTTTCTGGAGCTGGAAACGGCAGGAGTACTCCCGGGTCCGAATCTGACTCGTCGTCGGACACATCCCACAGCGAGATGGCTCGTGCAGGAGCGAAGGAGGTGAACCGGTCGGAGCAGCCGCCCCGACGCTCCCTCGCTCGCTCCGCTACCAGCATGGGAGACGGAAGTTGCTCCGGCTCGGGACTGTAGCTGCTCCAAGCGGTTTCGGTGCGAAACCCGCCAACTCTGATGGCTGCAGCTTCCCTCCGAGCAGACATCTTCAGCCTCTAGGTAAGTCTATATTACCTGTCCGCGGGACTCAAAATGGTCGGGTCATTTCTGTCACGGTATGGTGCGGTGTGTGAGGGATGAGTCCCGTGGTGCAGACAGGCAGACTTCAGAGGCAAGAGTAAAATCAAAATACTTTAATAAGTGGAAAACAAAACAACTGACGTGGCAGTACAAAATGATAACAGATGCTCTAACTGTGGCTGAGTACTAACACTGAAACATGTAAACGAGATGTACTCACAGACCAGGAGCTGGGGAACGACACACCAGGGTAACAGGGACAATGACCCGACAATGAGACACACACGACTGCTGACTGATATACACGGCTTAATTAACGATGAACACAAAACTCCTGAGACGCTGCGCTGACAGACCAACAGAGGAACAGACAGGATGTAAGGAGGGGACTGAGCCAATCCTTACACTTTCAAACATTGGCTGTGTCAATATAGCGGAGGTTCAACCTATCACTTTTAGTACGGTAAGTGTCTTTGCTTGAATCATTTATTATTAAAACTAAACAATAAAGATAACGAAGGTTACAGTATCACATGCGCGTTCACGAGACAGGCCATGCTGTGGGGGGAGGAGCTAAGGAGGCTGAGTTGCAGTTCAGCCAAGAGCAAGGGGGAGGGACCAGAAAGGTGTCTGTTCAAAAAAAATTTATGTCCAGCGTTCTCCAGAAACTACATTTAGTAGCTTTAAGTTTTTATTCACATTTGTTTAGTGTCCCAACTTTTTTGGAATCTGGTTTGTAGATTAGATAGGATGGGATGATGGATGGATGGATGGATGGGTGGGTGGGTGGCTGGATAAAAATAATTTAAATTACATATATTTGTTTGAGACTGGCAGCTCTAAAACTGACTCATTTTTAGTGGAGAAAATATTTACTGTAGTATTTTAGAATAATAATGTCTGTAGTTACAGAAAACAAAGTTTTGAGCTGCATGCATTCAACTAAAACTTCTGCAAGATAAAAAAAACAACGATAAATTCATATGAAATAAGAATATCAATAGAAACACTCATCAAAAGGTGAGTAGAAAACAGAGTTATTATGATCAATTGTTTTACATGTGAATACTGGTTCTGGCTAGCAGAAACTGGTTGATGAGTTTTTACCACCTCCTCAGACTGAAGAAGTCTTTTGAATAAAAGACAAAACATTTCAATAAAGAAGAATTTGTTCAGAAGACCTGACTTAGGGCCAGTTTACACGGCGCGTATTTTGAGTGTAACCGCTACTTTCTCTTTGTGACTTTGCTTATCGCCTACACGACGCTGCTGGCCCCCCTCGATGACTCCGATACTTTTCTGACCCTGCTCTCAAGGTGGAAGTTTTTCGCTGACCCCCTGTTGATAATGTAAACATCTCCCGTGGAGCTTTTGTGTCAACCACATGCGCGCAGCCCGCACGCGCGGACAGTCTGACATTTCACGTGTCACGTTGCAAAATATAACAGTTTAACAATAATAAACAGTATTTATGTTGGCGTGGGAGATGTAAATTTATCTGAACTACAGTATCTATCTGGACTCGTTACATTTTTTAAACAGTGCTTAACGTGCTGTGAAAATGAAGACACCAGGTTTATTTTTTATTTATTTATTTATTCAGCACCACAAACTTTACGTAACACAAACACTGAGAATTAAACTGAACACACTATTAAAACACGTGAACCGAACTGTAACTACGTTAATGAACTGGACTCTTGCTGTGTGTTCATCTGGACCCATCAGAACCGCCGAACCATCAGCCTGTTGGAACGACAGCTCCACCTGGCAGAAATAAATAAATAAAAACTCAGTTGTTGTGTGATCAAAGTAAACAAGAGCAAACATTATATTAAGAACGTTGATTTACCTGCTGTAAGTCAGCTGTTTATCACAGAGTAATGTCCGGTTCTGGTCCACAGCCCGCTCAGCGGTTCTGGTCCACAGTCCACTCAGCGTCTGTCTGGTGTGGAGCTTGGTAGATGAAGAGAGTCCCGCTTGGTGTCAAATCTGTTGACTCTTATCCAAATTCCAGCTTTAACTTGTTGTTAACTTGTTGACAACAACTTGTAGTTAGCTGATTTTAGCCAGAGAGGAAAACAGACGAGGCAGCTGCTCTGTTTACCTCAGGCAGCGCATGCGCAGTAGTGAAGGTTCCAATAATCACAGCGCCATCTAACGGCCCAGCATGGTAACTACAGTTAAATCATGAGGACGGGGGGTGGAGGGGGAGAGAGTCGTATCCACAGAATTCGACCGTGTCAACGCAAAACTTTTCACCTAATTAACATACCCAAAACATCCGTTTCCCCCACACAGTGTCCGTGTAAACAGGGCTTTAACCTTGTTAGATTTATTTTATCTGGACTATTGATCAGCATCAGGTGATAAACTGTTCATGATGCTCCTGATTGAAAAAGGTTTATTCTTGTAACACTTCAGGAAAAAACATGTATGTTGTGAATTTGTTGTTAATCTGTTATGATTGTGGTTTTGGATTTGAAGGATTTTTGTTTTTCTCTAAAATAAACTAAAAACATTTTGCCCTGGAAAATAGCTTTAGTTTCATATTTGATATGTTCATGTTCATGTTATTAGAAATACTTTAATTGTTAAGAGAACACTGCTGTTAAAAAGTGCCTTTTTATTTTTGTATTGAACATTGTTTATATAAAACAATACCTTAAAAATGTTCTAAACATCTCATAATTAAATTTTGCACATGCTAATGAGATTAATCAGAAATTTTTTAGATTAATCGCGATTCATTTTTTAAATCTTTGCTCAGCAGCAATAATATTTTGGAGAGCATGTCCAGAGGCCAGCCTGTTGGTGCTCACCATGTAGCCCCCCCACACGTACAGCCATACTTGCCAAGTCCGCTTGTTATAAGCAACTTTGGGCTTGTTTTTTCTGCGGTCACTTATAAATTTGGTGAGTCACTTGTTGCAGTTTCTTGGGCTTGCTTTGAATGCTAAGTCGCTTTTTTTTGGGCTTGTTTTATGCCCGAGTGAAAGCAAAAATTAATACGAGTGGTAGGTAGTTTGTCCCTTCACGCGCCCCCTTCCACTTAGCCTATGTTACGTCAAGGCGGATGTTACGTTCAGATGCAGTTGTAAGTGACAGACAGGCTGATGTTTATTCAGTGGTAAAAACAATATACGGTAAGCGCGCGTAAGTAATGACGAGTAGAGCTTGAGCAGAATACAGACGACTTCTTGTAAGTTTCCTTGCACTGATGAGAAGGATCAAAGATTGGTGTATTTTTGTGTGTGATGCTTACACTGTTTCTTACATCTTTATGAAGGTGTATGGCAACGAAGGTTGCATTTAGAAATCTCCAGCTAGTAACGCGAGCAGTGACGTGCGTCATCTGTGGTGCTTCAATGTGCTGCTTATCTGTATATATGTTACATGTAAAATGTACATACTCCTGAAGTTATTTTAAGGTTTATTCTTTGTTCTTTATTCTTTGTCTAGAGTGACAAGACCACGCTAAAATGAGCTCCAATAAGTGGGGAATTAGAGATTAAAGAAAGTTTTTTGTTGACTTTGCTTACTATGAGTTTGCCGTTTAATTTTTATTTCATTTTTAAATTTGTGCACATCCTTTATGATTGTCTGTTGTTGTCATTGTCCATTGTTGTCATCACTCTTCGTTTAAAATCAGTGGTGTGCCCTGAAGGCCTGCAACGCCTTCTCTGCTGGCCTTAAAATTATTTAAAATTAAAAATTAATTATTTTTATTTTTATTATATTTTGTCCATGAATACGTATTAAATAATTCCAAATGGTCTGACTGCTTCCTTTCATTGCTACCCCTGGTTGCGCAGCATCCAGAATGTATTTTCATATTTAAGCATTTAACCAATCACATTTCAGCTGTGACCTCAAATTATTAATTAATTAAAGACGGTGTAATAACAAATAATCAGGATTTTTGGCGAGTAAAATGTTGCTATATTCCTAAATAATATTGCAGTTTTATCAGGTTATTTTTGATGCTTTTTTTATGTGTGTCGCAGCAGCAGTACCTGCAGTAGAAGTTTATAGCCATAAAATAGTTATTGAGGCTTGGATTGATTCAGACGGAGCACTACTGAAGGCCTAGGTGTGAAATGCACGGCCCACCACTGTTTAAAATTCAGGTCTCTCTGGTAAATGAGTCCCAGAGGCTTAATGGGATTCATTTGTATGAATATGCAAAATGTATTTTTATTTTTTAGAGTGGATATGTTCTTCAAAGTGTTTAGCATAATTTTGGTGTTTATACGTAATGCCATAATGAATGTATGTTTATACTGTTTAAAAACGGCCTTTGTTTTTACACAATGGGGTGGGTTGCCAGTTTGGGCTTGTTTTCATGGGGCTGGTCACTTGTTTCTGTCGCTAGATTTGGCAACACTGCCAGCATGTTTGGTGCTCATCATGTAGCCCCCCCACACGTACAGCAGGCTGTTCTCACCCATAGGTGCCAAGTCCACCTATCATAAGCGACTTTGGGCTTGCTATTTTCCGGAGGCGCCTAAAATTTTGGTGAGTCGCTTGTTGCGGTTTCTTGGGCTTGTGTTGGTTGTAGAGTCGCTTGTTTGGGCTTGTTGTTGTTTGTTCTTTATTCTTTGTCTAGAGTGACAAGACCACGCTAAAATGGGCTCCAATAAGTGGGGGAAATATGGGGAAAATATAATAAAGAATAGGAGAAAGAGTGCACACTTAAAGCATGATTCAGGATAGAGATTAAATAAAGTTTTTTGTTGACTTAGCTTGTTGACTTATGAGTTTGCTGTTTAATTTTAATTTTATTTTTTAATTTGTACGCATCCTTTATGATTGTCTGTTGTTGTCGTTGTCCATTGTTGTCGTCACTCTTGGTTTAAAATTCAGGTCTCTCTGTTAAATGAGTCCCAGAGGCTTAATGGGATAAAAATGCAAAATGTATTTTTATTTTTTAGAGTGGATATGTTCTTCAAAGTGTTCAGCATAATTTTGCTGTTTATATGTAATGGCATAATAAATTTATGTTTATACTGTTTAAAAACTGCCTTTGTTTTAAACAATGGGGTGGATGCCAGTTGGGCTTGTTTTTGGGCTTGTTTTAAAAGAGCGAGTCACTTGTTTGTGCTTGTTTTCATGGGGCTGGTCGCTTATTTCTGTCACGAGATCTGGCAACACTGTTCTCACCATGTAGCCCCCCCACACGTACTGCAGGCTGTCCAGCACCACCGTCGAGTGTCCGCTCCTCTCCCCGGCCACCAGCTCAGAGCAACACCTCTCTGAAGCGGCCTCCATAACGGGCTCCGGGAACAACGGCCCTGAACAAGAACACATACAGTGAACCCGCCGCGGTGACGTTTACAGAGAAGCGGGGACACAAAATGGCCACTGACACGAGCCCTAAATTACAGTGTTACACGGGTCTGATGTGAAATATGTAAATAAATAGAGCAAAACAACAAACAAGACGATGCTGTACGGCTACACACAATTTAGACTAAAAGCTACGACACAAATAAAACCTAAACATACTCACAGACTACTGGAAGGGGGAGTCTTTAACTCATGCTGTCAAATTCAACACATTTCCCCCAAAAACTCAGTTTAACAAAGGCGCCATCACCTGTGTAAACAATACTGCAAAATAAAATACTACTTCCAGTTATACTCTTCTTCTTCTTTATGGGGTTTAATGGCGGTTGGCAAAAAACTTTAGGTGTGCATTACCACCACCACTGGTATGTAGTGTGGTTCTCCAAGACCCATTTAGTGTTTGTAAACAAAGACGGCTGCGCGCGCACCAAGGCAACAGAAGACTCCACCCACCCAGGCATTTTTCCAAGCATAACAAAGTTGCGGAGTGAATATAGCTACGCAATTTCCTCCACCAGCAACAAAATGTCAGGATGTTACGTATACAGTTGTACAAATAGGTATTCTAAGGAAGGACTGAAGTTCTACCGCATACCAAAAGGCAATCGACCATTTCAAAGCCACCGAAGGCAGCTGTGGCTTCAGGCCATCAAGCGGGTTGATTGGACCGAGGACATCATGAAAAACGCACGAGTATGCGGTACCCATTTTATATCGGGTAAGGTTACTCATCTAGTTTTATTTCACCATAAACCCTGGTTGTCATTGTTTGTAAAAACTAGACGTAGTTTTTGCTGTTAAATTTGGTCGGAAAGTTGGCTAGAAGCTAGTTGCTAATAAGCTAGCTCTTAATAAACAAATGCCTATGTGCTTTATTTTCAGGGGAAATGTCGTTGGATTATCAAAGTCCTGATTTCGTACCTTCTGTGTTTGTGTACACTAAAAGTCATGATCACGAGCGAGGATGGAAAGGTATGGATAATTTGCCTTGGCCTGTCTTTATATATATTTTTTTTTTCTATGTTCTGTTGTCATGGTCTTTAGCATACTTTGGTGTAGTGCAGGCTTTGAAATACAGCTCTGTAGTAAAAGTAGATGATGTGTAAATGTTTATTTACTATGTGTCTCGCTACATCTTCACATATTTTTCTTTTAGGTACCAGAGGAAAAAGAGGAGAGATGATGGTGCGCACAAGTCATCACATCAACCCAGCCCTGGCAGTGTCACTTCAGATCAACAACAAGAATCCAACATGGAACATGACCCTGGTACAAATATATTATGTCCTATCTAACAAACTTTTTAATAAATTGATTGTTTGATTAATTAATTATAGATAGATTTAATGTTTCTAAAATACTAGGGTGTCGTCCAACATTCTGCTCAGATTTTATTCAAACCAGAATGGTTTACTTGCAGTTTTGACCCCACAATCATGTGTACAGTGTCGAGAGTTAGAGAGGACATGAAGGTAGATGGAGTGAGGACAGAGGACATGAAGGTAGTTGGAGTGAGGACAGAGGATGCGGAGGACAGAGTGAGGTGGAGGATGACTCGCTGTGGCGACCCCTGAAAAGGGAAAAGCCGAAAGAAGAAGAAGAAGAATCATGTGTACAGCTAAATATTGTTCACAATTAATCAGCTAAAAAAGAAGACACAAGTCACAGCACAGGCACATTCTGTGTAGCAGAGCATAGAGAGAGAGAGAGAGAGAGAGAGAGAGAGAGAGAGAGAGAGTTTTAAAAAGTCTTTTATTTCACACTCCAACAGTCAATACAGATAAAACATGGTAAAAGTTAAGAAATCAAAGTAAATACTAAACATGAGTCATCCACTGAGCACAAAACATTGTTAATACCCCACTTATTAACAAAGACGTCCATATGTGAGAGCGAGAGAGCGAGAGAGAGAGAGAGAGAGAGAGAGAGAGAGAGAGAGAGAGAGAGAGAGAGAGTCTTTATTGTCATTTGCACCGCATGTGGTACATGTGATGAAAACGAGATTATGTACACGGGGTCCCAGTTACATCCAACAACAAATGCAAGAGAAAAACAGTAATAACATCTAGAATTAACTAAGAAAAACATCAACTAGTAATACACTAAGCTTAATATAGTGGGAATAAACAGCAGCACGAACATGAGTTTGTATGAGCAGATGGTCACAGATGAACACAGCAACAAGAAAACAGATCAGCATCAGCACAATGTGATATTTTGCAGTGTTTATTTTTTTATTTTATTTTTATTTATTCATGAGTCTAACAGCCTCAGGGTAGAAGCTGTTCCTCAGTCTAGTGGTTCTACATTTGATGCTCCTCAACCTCCGTCCTGAGGGGAGTGGGGCAAAGAGTGAGTGTGCTGGGTGAGTGAGGTCTTTCATGATGCAGGTGGCTCTTTTCCTGCATCTGGAGGTGTAAATGTCTGTGATGGTGGGGAGACTGACTCCAACAGACTTCTGTGCAGCCTTCACCACTCTCTGTAGAGCTTTCCTCTCTTCAACTGTGCAGCCTCCATGCCACACGTTGATGCTGGAGCACAGGACGCTCTCCACTGCACACCTGTAGAACGAGGTGAGAACTGGGCTGCTCAGACCAGCACGTCTCAGCCGTCTGAGGAAGTAGAGTCTCTGATGACCTTTCTTGATCAGGCTGGTGGTGTTGTTGCTCCAGCTGAGATTATCATTCATGTGTACACCCAAGTATTTGTAGCTGGAGACCACTTCCACTGCAGACCCACCTATTTTCAGTGGGGCGTGGGTGTGTTTGTTCCTTCTGAAGTCCACAATCATCTCCTTTGTCTTCTTCACATTCATGTGAAGATTATTCTCTTTGCACCAGCTCTCCAGATGTTCCACCTCCTGTCTGTAGCTGGACTCATCATTGTTTGTGATGCATCCCACCACCGCTGTATCATCTGCAAACTTAACAATATGACAGCCTGGAAGTGTGGCTGTACAATCATATGTGAGCAGAGTGAACAGAAGGGGGCTCAGCACACATCCTTGAGGAGAGCCAGTGCTGAGGGTTATGGTGGAGGAGGAGAAGTTGTGGATCTTCACGGACTGTGGTCTGTCTGTTAAGAAGTCTAGTACCCAGTTACAAATAGAGGGGCTTAGTCCAAGTGTAGATAGTTTGTCTATCAGAGTTTGGGGGATCATGGTGTTGAAGGCAGATGTGAAGTCCACAAAGAGCAGACGCACGTATGAGTCCTTCTGATCCAGGTGGGTGAGAGCAGTGTGGACCACGGAAGAAATGGCGTCCTCTGTTGATCGGTTCTCACGGTATGCGTATTGATGAGGGTCCTCGTTGATGTTGACGGTTGCCTTGATGTGGGACATGACCAGTTTCTCAAAACATTTAGCGACTATCGGGGTGAGGGCCACTGGTCTATAGTCATTCAGACCAGTCACTGTGGAGCTCTTTGGGACTGGGATGATGGTCGCGGTCTTCAGGCAGGTGGGAACTGACTCCAGTGCAAGTGAGGTGGTGAAGATGTCAGCCAGCACCTCACAGAGCTGGTCCGCACATTCCTTCAGAACTTTCCCTGGGATGTTGTCTGGTCCGGTTGCTTTATGAGGATTAATCTTTCTGAGACTGCCTCTCACTTCTGCTGCGGTCACTCTGAGATGCTCTTCATCTGGTGATGAGGTGAGTCTGGTGCTAGCTGGTCTGTTTGGATCATCAAAACGTGCATAAAACTTATTGAGGGCATCAGGCAGAGATGGGTCCCTGGGGCATTGTTTGTTCTTGCCTTTGTAATCTGTTATGCATTTAATACCCTTCCACATGCTCCGTGGGTCTTGTGAGGTGAACTGTCCCTCGATCCTCTGTGCATACGTGGCCTTGGCCTTCTTAATGCCATCCTTCAGTTCATTCCTGCTCTTTCTCAGCTCCTCTTTATCTCCTGACTTGAATGCAGTGTCCCTGGCTGCTAGCAAGGCGTGAACTTCTTTATTTAACCAGGGTTTCCGGTTCGGGTAGGATTTAACATATTTTTTTATGGATACATTTTCAGAGCATGTACTGATGTAGCCCAGGACTGAGGAAGCATAGAGTTCCATATCTACTGAGCTTCCATCAGTAGCTGCTTCTCTGAAAACAGACCAGTTTGTCTTCTCAAAACAGTCTCTCAGCATGTAGGAGCTGCCTTGACTCCAGATTCTTATCTCTCTTTGTTCCGGCTTGGAGCGCCTGAGTGGGGGGAGTTGTCTTGGGGCCAGAATCAGAGAGCCGTGATCGGAAGCTCCGAGCGGTGGGCGTGTCTTCGCCGTGTACGCCCCCTTTACATTCGTGTAGACTTGGTCAAGCGTTTTATCTCCTCTCGTTGCTGTGAAGACGTGTTTATTGAAGGCTGGGAGGGAGACTTGAAGATCTACGTGATTGACGTCTCCGCAAACAATGAAGAGCCCCTCAGGATATTTACACTGCAGCGAGGTGAGTAAGTCATGAATTTCTCCCTGGGCGTCATTAGCATTAGCATCGGGTGCTATGTAAATAACTGTTATTAAAATCACAGCATGGTCGCGAGGAAGGTAATGTGGCCTACATCTTACTGTGATTAACTCGACGGCAGCTGAACAAAGCCTTTTTATCACGGAACAGTTCGTGCACCAATCTTTGTGCACGTAAATACAAACACCGCCACCTCGTGTTTTCCCCGTAGTCTCGGAGCACCGGTCTGTTCTGAAAAAGAGTCTATTATCCAGCTCATAAACAGAGTCCGGTGTATCCTCAGAGATCCACGTTTCTGTCAGGCAGAGCACGGAGCACCTTCTCATCTCCTCCGACGTGGTCACTCTCAAACGAAGTAGATCCATTTTGTTGTCCAGCGAGCGGACGTTAGACAGAAAAAGAGCCGGCATCGGGGGTCTACCGGTTTTAGCGTCTGCCCGCAGTCTCGTCATAATTCCTGCTCGGCAACCCCTCTTCTTTCCTCGTGAGCAACGCTTCCTTTTCTTTCCCCTGGAGTGCGTCTGCTTCCAGAAAGATGATCTTAACAGCTCCAATCTTCCGAGCTCTGATTTGAGTTCGTTGCTGATTTCAGCTGTGCCCTGTGGTAAATCCGCTCCGATTCTTAACAGTTCAGTTCGGCTATAATTCACCCGCAAAAAACGCGCAGAGTCAGGTACAAAAACACTATTAAAATTACTAAAAACTATGGATGAACCGGGAGCTCGTGAAGCTGCGGCTGCTCTGAGCGCGGCCATCTTGCCATAGGCGTAATTTACACGGGGGTTAGGGGGGTTTTGACCCCCCCAATAATTTGATCCGGTCATTTAACCCCCCCAATAAAATGAAATCATTTCGTCATTATACATATCTTACATCAATAATTGATTTTCTTTATTCATTCAAATTTTTTAGTAAAATTGCTGCATGTTTTTAACAAACTCCCTGAGGACTGACCCCCTCCCCTGCAAATAATTTGGTATCACCCATCTCACCGGCTACAGGAAGTCACGTGAGTCACGGAGCTGCTCATGAAGTTGCCCAGAAGTTTCTACATGCATGTGTTCGAAAAAGGCCTCCTTTGGTCGGACTGACTCTGTCGCTGCCCGCCCCTTGCTATGGATGTAGCTGCTATTAGCTGTGAGGTTCGCTGTTTTTGTTTGCAAGATACCACTCATAAACCACACCGCGGATTTTTAAATCAAGCTGATTTCACATTTGGTTCAGCTCAGGAGCCCATCTGCTGTAGTGAGGTAAGAAATATATTTTTTAAGCGTTTATTTAACTAAATTTAAAGAAACAAAGCTCCGGTTTGACCCGCCTGGCGCCTGCATAAAATTCAGCGAACTTTTTTTTTTTTAAATCCAGCTGATTTGAACATTTCGTCAAACTCAGGAGTACGTCTACTATCACCCATAAGTCAGCGAAGAAATACTGTATATTTTTAAGCGTTTATTTAGCTAAATTTAAAGAAAGAAAGCGTCCGGTTTGACCCGCCTGGCGCCTGCATAAAAATCAGCGAACTTTTTTTTTTAAATCCAGCCGATTTGAACATTTAGTTAAACTCAAGAACACGTCTTCTATAAAGTCAGCTTAGTAATATATTTTTTCTCGCAAAGAAATAATTGTTTTTACCGTGTTTCTTTGTGAAGTTCTTCGTACTAGCTGGGTCCTGTCGCCGCCATCTTGATCAGGACAAAGCTGACGCGTCGCGTGGAGATGACGCGTATACAGCAAGAGAAATTGAATATGATGTCCCATTAAGTAAAGCAGAAATAAAAATAATTGTTAAAGATAAAATAAATGATATGTGGCAGGAGAGGTGGGATTTAGAGGAAAGAGGAAGACATTTACATAACATACAGAAGGAGGTACTCCTAAGTGACGATAGTAGTTTAATGTCTAGGAGAGAGGAAGTATGGATTAAGTTGAGGATTGGGCACACTACATTAAATAGTGGTCTAAAGATAATAGGAAAACATCCATCAGGTGACTGCTCTAATTGTGGGGTACTGGAAGGAGTGGAACATGTGTTGATTTATTGTAAGAAATATAATAAAGAGAGGAAGGCACTGGAAAGGGTAATGGGGAGTTCGGTGACAATGGTTACTTTATTGAAGAAAAATCAGTCACAGGTTATAACTAAAGCATTTGTTAAATATTTGAAAGTTACAAAATTAGCTGAAAGGATTTAATTTTATTTTAATTAATTAATTAATTAATTTATTTATTTTTTGTTGAAAGTAGACTCTTGAATTACATCTCCGTCCAGTTGATGGCGGTAATGCACTGAGTTTGTAAACTGCCAGTAAACACCATCGAAGAAGAAGAAGAAGAAGAGATGACGCGTATTAAACACTGAAGCGTATAGTGTACAATTTTTTCGTGTTTATTGTTAATCACAACCCCCCCAATGTTAGACCTAAAGTTACGCCCCTGCATCTTGCATCCATAAAGTGTTGCTTCCTGCTTTTCGGTGCATTTGCTTACCGTTTCTTTTCATAACTTTCAGCACAAGAAGATGTAGTCCGAAGGACTGAATATGATGATCTGAACCTGAGGCACTGTCAACTTCAGAATGAATATGACAACCTGCGTCAGGAGTTTGACACGTTACAGGCTGAACATCAAAAGTTAAAACATAAACTGGAAGGATCTCAGTTTTCTTATTCAACTGTTAAGTGCAACTTTACACAACTCATTTTTCTCACAGGACTTACATCTGTCATCTTCCAATGGGTACTTAAAAAAATAACTGGCAGTGTAGACCAAATCTGCCAAAAATTTAGTGTTGAGGATCACTTATTAGTTGTCCTGATGAAATTAAGGTTAGGCCTAAGTAACGTTGACTTGGCATATAGATTCAATGTATCAAAAACCACCATTTCAAATATTTGCAGAACTTGGATACCTGTAATGGCCATGATCCTCAAGCCGCTCATTAAATGGCCAACAAAAGGTGCCATACTTAAAAACATGCCCAAAATCTTTAAGCGTAAATTTAAAAAATGTAGATGTATCATAGACTGCACTGAAATTTTTATTGCCAGACCAAGTAATTTGACAGCCAGGGCTCAGACATGGTCAAATTATAAACACAATAACACAGTCAAATATTTAATTGCCATCACCCCTGCTAGGGCAATTAGTTTTCTGTCTCCTAGGTGGGGTGGGCGGGTATCCGATAAAGAGATTACAAACGAATCTGGTTTCTTACAACTTTTGGAGTCTAAGGATAAGGTATTAGCAGACAGGAAATTTCTAATCAGAGACAGTGTTTCCCCTACATAACTTAACATGGCGGATGGAGAAGAACAGACGTTGCGGGTTCTTGGGCTTGTTTCGAAAGTAAAGACGCTTGTTCGGGCTTGTTTTTCTTTGTTCTTTATTCTTTGTCAAGAGTTACAAGACCACGATAAAATGAGCTCCAGTAAGTGGGGGAAATATGGGAAAAATATAATGAAGATGGGAGAAAGAGCGCACACTTAAAGCATGATTCAGGATAGAGATTAAAGAAAGTTTTTTGTTGACTTAGCTTACAACGAGTTTGCTGTTTAATTTAATTTTTTAATTTGTACGCATCCTTTATGATTGTCTGTTGTTGTCGTTGTCCATTGTTGTCATCACTCAGTTTAAAATTCAGGTCTCTCTGGTAAATGAGTCCCAGAGGCTTAATTTCATTTTTCTTTCTTTTTTTTCATTTATTGATTCTTTCATTTTATATTAACAGACACAAAATAAAACAATTTAATAATAATAATAATGTCATATTTTTGTCATCTATGCATGTTTCCACACAAGACGAAATTTGACTCTGCATTTAACCCAATCACCACCAGGTGGCCGGGGGCAGCTATAGAAAGCGCGCCGGGGAGCAGTAGTGATTAGATGTGCTGCTCAAACACACCACAAAACTATGCCGTGACTGGGGTTCGAACCAGGGTCCTCCGGATCCCAAGTCCAGTTCCCTTGCCACTACACCTAACACACAGATAACAAGAAAATTAAAATATAAAATGAAAGGTGGCAGATGAAGAAAAAATCTTATTATATCTGCCCCTTATCTTCTAACAAACAATTCAAACAAACAATTTGATTTGATACAAAAAAACAACATAACTCATTAACTCCCTTAATCACAATAATTATTTTCCTAACTCCCTGAACTATTGCAGTTCTTCCTTTCAAACTACCGTAGTCCTATACCTAGGCATAACAAACATATCAGTTCCCTTAAGATTATAACAACTCAATCGTTTTACAAAATACATCTGAACATTCAAAGGCAATACATTATTATGAGCTCTATACATAATTAACAAAATATTATAATCCACCAGATCGTAAAACTTCAGTAATTTCATCTGATAAAACAATATACTTGTTGGATGACGATAATGTTTTCTGGTAATAATTCTTATAACTCTCTTCTGCAAAACAAAAATAGGTTTTGTAATTGATCTACACGCCTTACCCCAAACACCAACACAATAAATCAAATGTGGAACAATAAGTGTATTGTATAACTTATACAATACTGAAATAGATTTGGATGAAAAAAAAAAATGACAGAACTTATACTGTATGTTGTTTCCAAGACAATTTTTCGTCAATTATAACCCACATAATAGGATTAATTTGTATAAATATGCAAAATGTATTTCTATTTTTAAGAGTGGATATGTTATTCAAAGTATTTAGCATAATTTTGCTCTTTATATGTAATGCCATAATAAATGTATGTTTATACTGTTTTAAAACGGCTCTTGTTTTACACAATGGGGTGGGTTGCCTGTTGGGCTTGTTTTGGGCTTGTTTTCAAAGAGCGATTTGCTTGTTTCTGTAACGAGATCTGGCAACACTGCGCAGCACTTGTACTGGCAGATAGAGACAAAGCCTAAAGTCGCGCACAGGAGGAGAGCAGAGACACCACATTTCAGCCGCGCATTCAGTTTTATTTATTTATTTTTCGGAGAAGGGCTGCGTGCGCAGCCGCGCGCAGTAGGAGCTGCGCAGAGAAACATTTCAGACACGAGTTCAGTTTGCCGTGCGCGCGCGTGTGTGTGTGTGTGGGGGGGGTGTCAGCTGAGTGTTCAGCATGAGGCTGCTTTTATGTTTTCAGCTAGTGCACCTGCAGTGCGAGCTTAGGTCAGTGCCAACAGGTGGTTGGAGCGGTGGGTAGGCGGGGCGCTCGGTTCTGTTGACGGGGCGGGGCGCCCCGCCAATATAATGGTAAATGGTAAATGGAGCTTATTTATATAGCGCTTTCTAGCCCCCTGTGAGGAGCCCCAAAGCGCTTTACGATACCAACCATCCACCCATTCATATACACATTCATACACCGTTAGCGGCAGACTGCCATGCAAGGCGCCTTTCCAGTCCTACCGGGAGCAACTCGGGGTTAAGTGTCTTGCCCAGGGACACAACGACACATGATGTGGGGAACCGGGATTCGAACCTCCAACCTTCCGATCGGGGGACGACTGCCATTACCACTACGCCACGGCCGCCCATATATATATAATGGTAGGGGAAACACTGAGAGATGAGCTGGCAGCTTATGGTGCAACCCTTCGCATCCCTCATTTCACAAAGGGAAAGAAACAGCTCTTTGCACATGAGGTGGACTCATCACGACAGCTTTCTCGTGTTAGGATACATGTTGAGCGAGTCATTGGTCGGTGGAAGAACTTTAAAATTTTACAAAGTGTAATTCCACTGTCACAAGTTGATATGTTAGATGACATTGCATAAAAAGTAACTGTTCTGAACATAACGTAAAGTAACATTCTGAAAATGTTTACATTGATGTGTGCAATTTGATCCACATCACTTGAAATGAACTTTTAAAGCTGCACTGACATCATGTTTTAACTATAAATCATTTTGCACTACATATATATATTATCATTGAACTATGTTCTTTGGCCTTGGCCTGTACGTTGGGGTTCACCCCGGTGAACAAGAGGGTAGCCTCCCTTCGCCTATGTGTGGGGGGACGGGCTCTGACTGTTGTTTGTGCCTATGCGCCAAACGGCAGCTCAGACTACCCACCCTTTTTGGAGTCCTTGGAGGGGGTATTGGAGAGTGCGCCTCCTGGGGACTCCCTTGTTCTACTGGGGGACTTCAACGCTCACGTGGGCAATGACAGTGAGACCTGGAGGGGTGTGGTTGGGAGGAACGGCCCCCCTGATCTGAACCAGAGTGGTGTTCTGTTATTGGACTTCTGTGCTCGTCATGGATTGTCCATAACGAACACCATGTTTAAGCATAAGGGTGTCCATATGTGCTCTTGGCACCAGGACACCCTAGGTCGCAGTTCGATGATCGACTTTGTTGTCGTCTCATCTGATCTGCGGCCGCATGTCTTGGACACTCGGGTGAAGAGAGGGGCGGAGCTGTCAACTGACCACTACCTGGTGGTGAGTTGGCTCCGATGGTGGGGGAGGATGCCGGTCAGACCTGGCAGACCCAAACGTATTGTGAGGGTCTGCTGGGAACGTCTGGCAGAGTCTCCCGTAAGACGGAGCTTTAACTCCCACCTCCGGGAGAGCTTTGAACACGTTCCGAGGGAGGCGGGGGACATGGAGTCCGAGTGGGCCATGTTCCGCGCCTCTATTGTCGAGGCAGCTTATCGGAGCTGTGGCCGCAAGGTTGTTGGTGCCTGTCGTGGTGGCAACCCTCGAACCCGGTGGTGGACACCGGCAGTGAGGGATGCTGTCAGGCTGAAGAAGGAGTCCTATTGGGCCTTTTTGGCTTGTGGGACCCCGGAAGCAGCTGATAGGTACCGGCAGTCCAAGCGGCATGCGGCTCGGGTGGTTGCTGAGGCAAAAACTCGGGCGTGGGAGGAGTTCGGAGAGGCCATGGAGAATGACTTCCGTACGGCTTCGAGGCGATTCTGGTCCACCATCCGGCGTCTCAGGGGGGGAAAGAGGTACGCGACCAACACCATTTATGGTGGGGGTGGCGTGCTACTGACCTCAACTCGGGATGTTGTGAGTCGGTGGGCGGAATACTTCGAAGACCTCCTCAATCCTACTGGCACGTCTTCCACTGAGGAAGCGGAGCCTGGGGACTTTGGGTCGGGTTCTCCGATCTCTGGTGCTGAGGTCGCCGAGGTGGTTAAAAAGCTCTGCGGTGGCAAGGCTCCAGGGGTGGATGAGATTCGTCCGGAGTTCCTTAGGGCTCTGGATGTTGTAGGGTTGTGTTGGCTTACGCGACTCTGCAGTATCACGTGGACATCGGGGGTAGTTCCCTTGGATTGGCAGACTGGAGTGGTGGTTCCCCTATTCAAAAAGGGGGACCGTAGGGTGTGTTCCAACTACAGGTAGTCCCCGATTTACGAGCGAGATCCGTTACAACGAGGCGCTCGTAAACCGGAAATCTCGTAATTTGGAACGGCCGCCATTTCTCTCGTAAATCCGGAATTTCGCTCGTAAATTGGAACGGTTTTCGCTAGCGCGACTACAAACACTCTATTTTCATCCAAAAACTGCTTATGAGTGCATAAAAATGATCGGAAACGTGTGTCCATATGCTTAGCTAACTAACTGTGGTGAAAAAACACATGAAAACTCAGTATTTTTTTCGTTTTTTCCAAAAATTCGCAGCTCGTAAGTCTGGAACCTCGCAGATCAGAGCGCTCGTAAATCGGGGACTACCTGTATAGGGGGATCACACTCTTAAGCCTCCCTGGTAAGGTCTATTCAGGGGTTCTGGAGAGGAGGGTCCGTCGGATAGTCGAACCTCGGATTCAGGAGGAGCAGTGTGGTTTTCGTCCTGGTCGTGGAACACTGGACCAGCTCTACACCCTCAACAGGGTCCTGGAGGGTGCGTGGGAGTTTGCCCAACCAGTTTACATGTGCTTTGTGGACTTGGAGAAGGCATTCGACCGCGTCCCTCGGGGGGTTCTGTGGGGGGTACTCCGGGAGTATGGGGTACCAGGCCCTTTGATAAGGGCTGTTAGGTCCCTGTACGACCGGTGTCAGAGCTTGGTCCGCATTGCCGGCAGTAAGTCAGGCTCGTTTCCGGTGAGAGTTGGACTCCGCCAAGGTTGCCCTTTGTCACCGATTCTGTTCATAACTTTTATGGACAGAATTTCTAGGCGCAGCCAAGGTGTTGAGAGGATCCGTTTTGGTGACCTTAGAATCGCTTCTCTGTTTTTTGCAGATGATGTGGTCCTACTGGCTTCATCAGTTCGTGATTTACAGCTTTCACTGGAGCGGTTTGCAGCCGAGTGTGATGCGGCCGGGATGAGGATCAGTTCCTCCAAATCCGAGGCCATGGTCTTGAGCCGGAAAAGGGTAGCATGCCCTCTCCGGGTCGGGGAGGAGGTCCTGCCCCAAGTGGAGGAGTTTAAGTATCTCGGGATCTTGTTCACGAATGAGGGAAAACTGGAGCGTGAGATCGATAGGCGGATAGGTGCAGCGTCCGCAGTGAAGCGGGCGCTGTACCGGTCTGTCGTGGTGAAGAGAGAGCTGAGTCGAAAGGCAAAGCTCTCAATTTACCGATCGATCTACGTTCCCACCCTCATCTATGGTCATGAGCTTTGGGTTGTGACCGAAAGAACGAGATCTCGGATACAAGCGGCTGAAATGAGTTTTCTCCGCAGGGTGTCTGGACTCTCCCTTAGAGATAGGGTGAGAAGCTCAGTCATCCGGGAGGGACTCGGAGTAGAGCCGTTGCTTCTCCACATCGAGAGGAGCCAGTTGAGGTGGCTCGGGCATCTGGTTAGGATGCCTCCTGGACGCCTCCCTGGTGAGGTGTTCCGGGCATGTCCCACCGGGAGGAGACCCAGAGGAAGCCCCAAGACACGTTGGAGGGACTATGTTTCTCGGCTGGCCTGGGAACACCTTGGGATTCCCCCGGAGGAGCTGCTCCAAGTGGCTAGGGAGAGGGAAGTCTGGACCTCCCTACTTAGGCTGCTACCCCCGCAACCCGACTCCGGATAAGCGGAAGAAGATAGATGGATGGATATATTCTTTGGATGCATGGGTGGGTGTCAGATGATGGATGGGTGGGTGGGTGGATGGATGGATGTTGTCTGTGATCATGTCACCTCAGCAGCAACGTTTTTCCCATCACTCCCAACGTGCTATGGCTGCAAGCGTCCAATCTTCAGACTTGTCATATCATCAGCACCGCGACCGAGGACACGTTCCTGCATGAACCACAAAGAAAAGAAGGTCAAAACTTCACATCAGCTGAGCAGGATGTAGGATGTTTGCTCGTGCATGGGTGGGTGTCAGATGATGGATGGATGGATGTTGGATAGATGGATGGAAGCATGGGTGGGTGTCAGATGATGGATGGGTGGGTGGATGGATGGATGTTGTCTGTGATCATGTCACCTCAGCAGCAGCGTTTTTCCCATCACTCCCAGCGTGCTATGGCTGAAAGCATCCACTCTTCAGACTGGTCATATCATCAGCACCGCGACCGAGGACACGTTCCTGCATGAACCACAAAGAAAAGAAGGTCAAAACTTCACGTCAGCTGAGCAGGATGTAGGATGCTTGCTCAAAGTAGCAGAAATTACCACAAAAAACTTGATAACATTATCTAAATATGCACAAAAAAAAAACACTGGCAGAAAAGGTAGAACAAGCTTAAATTAGCAAATATTTATATGATTAAACTTATAATAGGGTGAATATCAAATATTGTTTTATTTTGATTATTACAGCTGAAACCACTGATGATCAGCTATGAAAATGTAGTGGTTATTTAGACAGAATTTGGGTGAAATTTTGCACATAACGTTAGAATAAACAGAAAATAAAACAGATGCTTCAAAGGGACTCATCTTTTTTAAACTATAAGTAATGTTGAATAATTATTAGATGGATACATTAATTAAAGCAGTACCAATCAGTGCTCTGTGGACAACGTGAACAGGTTCCATCATGTCCTCTTCGGTCCTCACAAGTCAAGTAAAGTCGCGGCTTGACACCTGCTTCCTCGTTGGTAAGGCTTCATTAAATACGGTTGCAGACATGAATTAGAACCTGCTGTTTATTGTTTAACCCCCTGAAAAAACTTTGGCTTCCCAAACTGACTAAAAATCGCTCTATTCTTCACCCAGTTTTCAAAATTCGTCCAGTTCTGTATCGGCCGCCATGTTGTTTACAAGGTGCGCACAGAGCAGTCTCATCTCCTTACGTCATGTGACCTTTTGCGGAAGTTCTCGGATTTCTGTGGGCGTGTCCCAGCGAGAAAATTACCATAACTTCAAAGTCAAAGTCAACTTTATTGTCAGATCTGCAATATGTACTGTACAGGACATACACAGGACCGAAATTGCGTTTCTCTCAGTCCCTCGGTGCAACAGTAAACATCTAAACATTGAAACACTGAAACATATAATAATAGACATAAGCATAAAATAGTAAAACTAACACTGTCCTGAGTTTTTGCATAGTGGTATAAGAGTATGAAAATTTACACCAACTCTAAAACTAAAACATTAAACATTTAATGAACATAATACTGTCCTGAGTTTTTGCATACTAGTATAAAAAAAGAGTATAAAAATATAACTATGTAGCCCACCTTTACCCTCTGTCTGTAGGTAAGGGCCTCCTAGATTCTTATATTTAGCATTAGACTAAATGTTAACTACAGGAAACCCTCGAGGTACGACACCTGCGACCTACGGCAACTCAGACTTACGATTTTATCATATTTAATAAAAATATGATTAAAAAAAAAAAAAAATTATTATTTTTTTTTTTTGTGTGTTTAAAAGTTATTAATTTCATGTGTATAGCACTTTGTTGCAGCTGTGGTTGTTTTAAATGGCTTTATAAATAAAGTATAATTATTAATTTTACGTTTTGATTAGAAATTTATCGTATTTACGCAACTTCCGGTCGTTTCCGCTCGCCACTTCCGGTCGCCATTTTACAACTGTACTGCGATGGAGCTCCAGAGGCTACTGTCAGCTGGCTCCGTGTGCCCGATCAGGGTTGCCTCATACGGATAAATTAGCTGGAAACACTCGGTCAACTCTGTGGACGTCTCAGGTCCGGAGGAGCAGCCGCGGATCGCCCCGCGATCGGCGGCCACAACGCCGCCCGACATGCTAACGACAGCAGCTAACAAAGCAGCTAACACAGGCGAAGACACCGAGCCGACATGCCGCGGAGGGTCCATCTGCGGCCGGGAGCTCGCCGCAAATGTCCGCCTGGCAGTCGGGGCCACCGGCTCAAAGTAAGACATTATATTTTTTATTTATTGTACAGTACAGTATTCATTTACTGTGCAGTTCTGTGCGTGTTTATGGCCTTAGTATGTCTGCTTGTTCAGTCTCATGCCATTAAATATGTGTGCGGCGCTCCGTTAGCGGTATAACCGCGACCTATGTCAGAAACGCGGACCTACGACAGGCATGTGTTTTTGGTCCGCGAGGTACGACAAAATCGACCTAAGTCACACACGTAGGTCCCTATCCCTGACGTAACTCGAGGGGTTGCTGTACTCTTAATTGCTGAACTTTTAATACACACTGTGGTCATCTCACACACACTCTGTTTAACTATAAATAACCAAACCATAAGTAAAATATAAACTCAATTTACTGAACATGTTTTAAAGATTGAACAACTTATACAATATGACACAAAAACGGTATCTGTAGGCAGATTAGTCACTGTAAAGCTTCAACTAAGTGAGGGGCCCACTCACCAATCACACACAGACACCTGCTGGCTTATCTAACTCTAAAACATTGACGTTGCAGGCCTGAGCGATGCTTGGGAACGGTGAGGCCCAAAAACTTAATGGCCGCTTCACTCATTGAGCAAATAAATAAACCAAACAGTACCTGGTTTAGTAGTTCACTACAGACCCTGGTCCCAGTTCAGGCGAAGAGGAAATCCAAACCAAGATGGTGATGCAATCAGCTGTCTGCAGGTCCAGGTTTAACTTCAATGAGCAATGTAATCCAGAGGAACTCTTCTGGCAGTCCATAAACACTCCAGTTCTGACCAATCTTCACCTCCAGGCCGGAATGATGAAGATGCAGTCTCCCCAGCAAGCTGAACAAGCTACACTAGGTTTACTGTGCAGCATTCACTGAGCTAGTGAATGCTAAATGTTTGATGTTAAACTGCCTCAAAGTGCAAAACACAGAACTGTAGGACAAACTTCAGGCTGAAATTGTCCCTTGTAGTCCCAAAACCATCAAACAGGTCTCCACTGACAATCACTGTGTTAGCAACCAGGAAACTTATTTAATTAGTCCAAAATGCAGCACACCTGTCAACTCTGGTGTGCTTGGCTTTCATCAAGTTCAAAACCCTGACTGCTCACACTTCCTTTTGGCTTTTCACAATAAAGCAGAAATAAAATACAAGCAACAAAATGTTATGCTTTCTTGCTTTTAACTTACACTTGTGTATTTTAAACAGTGTTAAAGCATATTACAACATAAATAAATGAAATACAATTGTAGCTATATTTACAACATATTTAACTTAGGAGTTTTTAGACCTAAAATGATTGTCTGGGTTACAACTAAAATAAACTAAAGGTTTCTAGCATTGACATTTGCAAAGTGGCAAAGCAGCGTATGAGTTAATGTACACAGTATATGTATGAGGTAGTAGTTGATGTTGTTATAGAGGCAAAAAGTGGCATATGCAGTAAGGCACATTGGGCATCCCTAAATAAGACCGTTCAGAGCACACTGTATATGTATCAGCAGTGGTGTAGATATTAGAGTAGTGTAAATGTAAACAGTAGTAATTACATGTAAGCAGTAGTAATAAAAGTAAACAGTATTAATAAATGTAAACAGAGAATGTAAACAGTATTATGATTATAGGCAGTGATGTAATACAAACATTAGTGCAAGTATGAGAAGTAGTGCAAACTGTATGAGCACATGACCGAGAGTTTAGTGAATAACCCGTTTGATGACACAGAGTCCAGTGTTAAAAACTTTGTGTTGTGTGGTAATGTGTGAGAAAGTTTTAGTGTTAAGGCAGTTCAAATGGGAGGGGGGCAGAGCAGGCAGAGTGTTTAGCATTCTGACTGCCTGATGTCACCTGTCTAACAATAAACAAATGATTTAATTAAATTAGAACCTGTGTATTTCTTCAAAATTGTATATGTACCTGTAGGTACAATGTGGTTCAAAATTAATCCAAATAATTGAATTTGACATGAAAAACAGACTAGAAGCCTACAAAAAAAATAAGATGTTTAATATAAGATTTATTAAAAACAATCAACATCAGATTATTGGATGACTGCAAAGATCAAGGTAAATAACAGACCACCTATAACAGCTACGGTGGTACACAACATAAAGTATAAAAAAAACTGACATTTCTTACTTCTTTATGCACAAAATCATGGCATTTCACATTCAGGCCAAAAACATCTGGCATTCCTCACAGATCCAAGTTGCTGATTTCCTTTTGATTTTTGCACAGCTGTAGTGAAAGTAATTATTGCACTTAACACAGCTGATCATTTTGCCATACTCTGGCCTTTCACAAACCTTACAGGTTTTCTCAGACTCAAAAGCAGGTTCGTGTCTTCTGGTCAGGAGTTCTGGCAACAAACCTGAGATAAAAAGGTTTTGAGCTTTTGGCAGGGTCTCTTGTAGAAACGCTAGATTTTTGAGAACACGCTGTAGAATAAGTAGTTGTTTTGACCACAGCACAAAGTCACAGTATTTGACATCACACACAAATATGTGGAGTTGGATCTGATGGTAGTATGGGTGTGACTGCTTTAAAGTGAAAGTTGTCCAAAAAAAAATTACTGTCATCTGTACATCCATTAAAGTTTTGCTGATATTTGTATGGACATTTTATTTCCACTACACCTTGGCCACAACATTTACAACTTACTATTCCATCAGGTGATGAGCCAAGGTGTGGCTCAGAAGGTAGCATTACTAAGCCACAGCAGGTTACAGTTAAATCTTCATGTGTTTTGGCCATTAAATCTGTGTATATTTGTCGTGCAGTTTCCTCCATGTTTTGTCCCCATAGCACAGATGGTACATTTAAATCTCTGTAGTTGTAATAATAATAATAATAATAAATTCAATTTATACCGTACTTTTCAAGTTGTACTGCATTACATCCATCAGATATGTGTTGCTGATCATGTCCGAAGTGGTGGCACGATGAAATTTGGTGCTTGTGATCCGACCAGCTCTATGGATGTTCCACTCCCTTGAATGTGACTGCTGGCGGGTTACAGCTTCCAGCCTTTTGCACTGATAAGGTGTGTGTTTAGTTTTCAGCAGGTGAAATGTTTCCTCACATTTCACCTTTAGTTCATCGGGTGTGAGGTCTCTGGATGATGTGCTAAATAAAGCAGTTAAGGGCTCCAGTAAATCTCGATGCTCCTCATAGTTGTCGTCAGATGAAGCGGTGTCCGTGTCACCATTGTCGAAGCTTGTCAGCACTTCACAAACTGGGTCCACAGCCCGCAGTTGTTGGATGTCGTCATCTGTTAGCACTATTAAAAGAACAAACAAAGATAGTTAGGGTGGTATATTACATCCACATCTTCAAAAGTGAGATGAAAATGTAAACGCAGGGCTCCACACTGCATTTTACCTGTGAAGTTCAGACTGTTAAAAATGTTTTTAGCCACTTCTCTTTAATAATGATTTATAATTAAATGCTTTAGTCGCTCAAACAATTTGTAATTAGGAGTAGAGGCCAATGTATGTTATGAATAAAAATGAAATGAGTGTGAACTGTGTTACTTGTATAAAGAAGTTGGTCTGGAGTCCCGGAAAATTTAATAATTATCAAAGTGGGCCTTATTTTGCCTCTGTCAACATCTACATGCCCACTACTGTTCTTGTGAGTAGGTTTTGATGCTGCTGGAAACTGCTTGCGTAGCCTCTTAGTTTTGTTGAACTTGATTTCACTCAGTGGAGCTGGCTTGACCTCTTTTCGACTCTCTTTCCACATGCACACACCGGAGGTAACTGCAGCCTTCTCTGTCCTTCCCATTCTAACTGCAAGCTCTACTTTGAATAGTATGGCAGCTGCATGACTACAGCATGATCCTAGATTGAAATGTTGGAAATTACTAACATGTTATGGTGTAAATGTCACTTTTGAATGTTTCCTGACCAAGTTCTAACTTGGATTGTAAATAAATAAACATTTGTGATTTTCATTAGCTTCTGAAATTCAAGCCACTGTGACCTCTGGAAGAAGATTTTGGAATATGTAATGACTAAGTTATCTGAGCAATGCAAATAAAACATTTTACACTAAAAATAATGTAAAATCTAAAATTGCAGTGGCCTAAAACAGAAGCAAATTATGTATATCAAGAACCAAAATTAACTTACCTTGCCATACAGGTGCAGTTTGCTGTGAGAATGTAGTTCTCCACTTTATTGACGATTACCCAAGCCTCATACATTGTAGTCTTTATGCCTTGTCTCTGACTAGGGAGGACTTTGGACTTTAATACACAGAAATCTGCGTCCATATCATTATATCGCACTTCCTGTACATGTCCATAAACAACGTAGTCATACGCATCAAGTGATTTGTATGCTCGTAGCTTTTCTCTTGTGTACACGCTAGGTTTCTCCACCAAATACGTGTAGATATCAAGCCACTGAATGCTAGGCCACTTACTCACATCATCCTCCCATTCAGTAAATGTACACGGATCAGGAAGCTGATGGCCATTGCTCAAAGATAACATTAAAGTAAGCTTTGCGATCATTTTCCGATAATCCGCTAGCGTAGCTTGATAATACACTAAGAGCCGCCATACTGCTGTTGCCGCGGTGCGCGCGCATTTGCTCGATGACATAGGCTGTAAATGGGTCTATGTGTATGCCTGTTAAAATATCTAATTATAATTTGGATATGTTTGCTCTCTAAGTTATGTTGCAGTGCCTCAATTATGTTAAACGTTTCTTTTATCTTTTCAAATTCTCTCTTCATATATTTACGTTCTTGTTCATATTTTTGACATTCCTGTATATCATGTTGTAATGTTTCATCTTGTCCACAATGCTCACATTTGCCTGTTTCTTTATTTGAAATATGTAATAATTAAGTCCTGTGTGTCCAAATCTTAGTCTTGTTATTAATCCTTTCCGGTTATACTCCTTATGATAATTCCTTTTCTTCTTCTTCTTCTTTCGGCTTTTCCCTTTTCAGGGGTCGCCACAGTGAGTCATCCTCCTCCACCTCACTCTGTCCTCTGCATCCTCTGTCCTCACTCCAACTACCTTCATGTCCTCTCTAACTGCATCCATATATCTCCTCTTTGGCCTCCCTCTGTGTCTTTTTCCTGGCAGCTGCATTTCTAACATCCTTCTACCAATATACCCACTGTCCCTCCTCTGGACATGTCCAAACCATCTCAGTCTGGCCTCCCTAACTTTATCTCCCAGTTGTTCAACATGTGCTGTACCTCTGATGATCTCATTCCTGATCTTATCCATCCTTGTCACTCCTAAGGAGAACCTCAGCATCTTCATTTCTGCTACTTCCAGTTCTTTCTCCTGTCTTTTTGTCAATGACACTGTCTCCAGACCATACAACATAGCTGGTCTCACCACTGTCTTGTAAACTTTTCCTTTGACCTTTGCTGACACCTTTTTGTCACAAATCACTCCTGAAACTTTTCTCCATCCGCTCCATCCTGCCTGGACTCTCTTTTTCACCTCTTTACCACATTCCCCATTTTCCTGGACAGTGGACCCCAAGTACTTGAAGTCCTGCACCTTTGTGACCTCTGCTCCTTGTAGCCTCACTGTTCCACTGGCCTCCCTCTCATTCACACACATGTACTCTGTCTTACTACGGCTGACTTTCATTCCTCTTCTTTCAAGTGCATACCTCCACCTCTCCAAGTTCTCTTCCACCTGTTCCCTGTTCTCACCACATATCACAATGTCATCTGCAAACATCATAGTCCATGGGGATTCCTGCCTGACCTCATCTGTTAGTCGGTCCATCACCAGAGCAAACAAGAAGGGGCTCAGAGCCGATCCTTGATGCAATCCCACCTCCACCTTGAAGCTATCTGTCACTCCTACAGCACATCTCACCACTGTCCTGCTGTCTTCATACATGTCCTGTACCAGTCTAACATACTTTTCTGCCACTCCAGATTTCCTCATGCAATACCACACCTCTTCTCTTGGCACCCTGTCATATGCTTTTTCTAAATCCACAAACACACAATGGAGTTCTTTCTGACCCTCTCTGTACTTCTCTATCAACATCCTCAAAGCAAAGATGGCATCTGTGGTGCTCTTTCTTGGCATGAAACCATACTGCTGCTCACAGATAGTCACCTCTTGTCTAAGCCTTCCTTCCACAACTCTCTCCCAGATCTTCATTGTGTGGCTCATCAACTTAATTCCCCTGTAGTTGCTACAACTCTGTACATCACCCTTGTTCTTAAAAATGGGAACCAGCACACTTCTTCTCCATTCTTCAGGCATTTTCTCACTCTCAAATATTCCATTAAATATTTGAGTCAAAAACCTCACTGCCACCTCTCCAAGACATTTCCAAACCTCCACTGGTATGTCATCAGGTCCTACTACTGTACCTTTCCCTTCTTCATTCTTTTCAAAGCTTTCCGGACTTCACCCTCAATAATCTTTCCCACTTCCTGGTCCACAGTTTCTATGACCTCCACTCTTCTTTCTTTTTCATTCTCTTCATTCATTAGCTCCTCAAAGTAATCCTTCCATCTTTCCATCACACTCTCCTCACTTGTTAGAACATTCCCATCTTTAATAAGCCTAACCTGTTGCACATCCTTTCCAGCCTGATCCCTCTGTCTTGCCAATCGGTACAAGTCCTTCTTGACGTCTTTAGTATGGAAGCCATTGTGTCTCATATATAAAATTAAAATGGATTAGCAGAAATGCTTTTTCATTTCAAAATCAAGCAGCATTTTTTGACTCATAAATAAAATTAAAATTAAATCATTTTCATTTTCTAAATCAAAACTGCTCATAGTGTAACTCAATTAAAAAGATAAATAAAATAACGTTTGACTTTTCATTTTTAAAACATGTCCCAGTAAAAAGTGACCAAAAATCATTTTGAAATGTCAATTTTGAAAATTATAATGAAATAGCAGAAATGCTTTTTCATTTCAAAGTCAAGCTGCCTTTTTTGTCTCATAAATAAAATTTAAATTTAATCATTTTCATTTTCTTCTTCAACACTACTCATTTTGTAGCAGAACTCCAGAGGAAACTAAGAACAATTTGCATTTTCATTTTCACTCTCAACCGTGGTCAAAGTGTAACATTAATCAATCTCAGTTGGCATCCCTTAGAGACCTCAAAGTTGATGAAAGAGTACCACCTTCTGCAGCACCTCCCTCCAAGATGGCCACATAATACCACTAGCTGTCGGCCATCTCCCTGATGAGGATCCTCACTAGTTAAGGCTGCAGTCGAGTACTACTCTTTGCTAGAGAATTATATTACCTCATGGCATTTATGATTTTTGCCACTTGTGCTTTACTGAATAAGTATTTACATACCTTGTTCTTTGTGTCTCCAGTCATCCTGCTTTCTCGGGTGCCTTCCAGTCCTGGTCAGCCTTAGTCCTGTTCCCAGTCCTTCATGACTTGCCCTCCAGCCACTTACCTGCCAAGACGGAACATCGTACCCTGGAACCCTCTTTGGATCTGTCTCGATGCTCAACCAAACCTCCAACTTGTAAATAACAAATAAAACCTAGGCTTCAATTACCAACTCCTGCATCCATACCCACTTGACCTTGTCCTTGCTCCTCAGGTGTTCAAGAATATCTTCTGCACATTGGACGGCTGTTGCTGAGTGGTTAGAGTAGTCGTCCTCCAATGCGAGAGTTGGGGGTTCGATTCCACAAGCAGTCACATACTGAAGTGTCCCTGGGCAAGACATTGATGTGTGTCCCATCAGTGTATGAATGTGATAAAGCTCTGATTAATCTTTTTAGAATGATTTGTTCAATTAGCTTTGTATAGATCTAATAGAGTGCTGTATGAATGGGTAAATGAGGGCACAGATTGTAGTATAAAGCGCTTTGAGTATCTTGAAATAAGATAGAAAGGCGTTATATAAGTACCGTCCATTTACCATTCCATTTTACAATATGTCATCCACTGTACATAATAAACACTGTTAAACATTTGCCTTCTGGAGTTTCGTTCCGGGTCTCGTAGTAATCTGGGTTCACTGAGTTCATTACAGTATAGATGGCATTTTGATGACATTTCCATGCAGTGCGATGTGTGAAGATGCTTCAATTATCCTAACTTGACCTCCTTCAGATTCCTGATTCTGTTGCTGTGAAGGTACAACACACAGAACTCCTTCAGCTTACAAATGCCCTGAAGTACAAACATTTATTGTCACTTTGGTTAATCGAAACAAAAAGAAAACCCAGGACTTTATGGCTGTATAGAAGACTGGTGGAGTCAGCCTTCTCAGACATCTAAATCTCTAGATGTAGGAAGAGGGTCACGTGCATCATGAAGGACCACACTCACCTAGCACACTCAATTATCGCCTTTGTAGTGATACACCTAACCTCTGATATTTTAGGCTTGACCTTCAAGTACACCTCTCTGCATCTCTTTGAAACTCTAAGTGTTACACCTTCTTGAAGCCCTCAAGGAGACGATTGGACACTTATATTGGTTAACAATTATTATGAATTAATGGACACTAATTAATCAGATTGAACTTTCTCTTTAATGTGTGTTAATTCAGAATTGATCAACAGTATATTTTTGTCATTTAATGATGATTTTACTAAGCTGGTATATTTTAAATATGACAAAGTTAAGAGAACATCTCAGAATGATCGTGCTTTAAACTGTCTGCTCTATGCAGAATAAGTGTCTAAAGTTGAATGAACAATCCTTCGTATTTGTTTGAACTGTTTTTGTTTCGAAGGAAAAGTGCTAGACATAGCTTGCTTTCGGTCTCCCGTCCTTTCTAAAAACAATGAATCTGTTCTCAAAACAAGTTACATTGCTTGTTCACATGCACCTGCATCTTCTCACGTATGTTTTCTATGTTTTGTCTACCCTATCATCTGTCACTCAAACTCACTCACTTGCAAAGTCACTCCTTCTCTAGTGATGGACAGCCAATCAGCAGGAAGTATGTGACTAAGTCACACCCCCTCCTTAAAAGGGCACTTCCTGCATTTTTGGTTTTAGTTTTTTGGAGAGAACTAACTGACAACTGGTTTTCTCTCCTCTGGGAAAGCTGGAGACGTTCCGGTCATGTGTCAACTCGACCCACGTTTCAGCTGGAATCACAGTAAAGCCTTACTGTGATCCTTTCACTCATTTCTGGAAGAATTTGTTTTCTGAAGTTTTACTTTGAAAGTTCAGCCAGTGCGATTGGGGCCTGTTCCTGCCGGTGAAAGCGGCTCTTCTTGCTCGTCTGAATCAGCTCACACGCGCGGAGGTCATCTGGGCGTGAACTGGACAACACAGTCCGTTAGTGTCCACAACTTCAACTCTTATCTCCAAGACGTATCGTCAACAGGTAACGAGGCGTTGATGTGTTCTGAGCGTGTGAGAAGCCCAGCTAAGACCCCTATGGGAAAGCTTGCCACCCTGGTTGTTTTCAAAATAATTAACTTCCGTTAACTTAGCGTTCATTCATCTTCTTCCTCCTATTTTCTTATTTTTCATAAGCTTTAATCTGTCAAGTAATGTGCCAACAGTTAAATCCTAACTGTCTGTTTGTTTTAATTTGAATTCTTGTCAACGTAGTTGTCAAATCAGAGCTAATATCGATACAAATGTTTAATGTAATTTTTGTGATAGTTTCAATAAAAGGTCTATTTTTCTGGTAGACCAACATAAGTTGAAGCCTCTCGTGAAATTACATTTTTCCTAATTACAGTAAAAGCAATTTAGTATCGGAAAAAGGAAGAACTCGCGCATTGGTGGCAGTTTGTGTAGGTAAACTCTGCTCAGACCTGCGCACCTACAATAATGGTGGTCCAGTAAGTGTTTAAATACCTTACCACAACATTATTTCATTACACATTGCTCCACATTGCGGAGCGTTAAGTGTAGAACCACTAGACTGAGGAACAGCTTCTAACCTGAAGCTGTTAGCCTCATGAATGCCTAATCAGGATTATCACTGTGAAAAAGCACGGTAATACCACTATGATTGTTGATATGTGTTGGTGACTTCCCATGTTGCTGATCTTATGCTGTTGATTCTCTGCTATGTTAATTAGTACTCATCTGCTCACACAGAATAATGTTTGTGCTACTGCTGTTCGGCATATAGTTCTTGTACTATTAGTCTCAACTCAACTTTCAACTCAGCTTTATTTTGGTAAATTAAAAACATTACAAACAAAAGAAAGAAAAACAATATCAATGGTAAATCAATCATTTACCAAAAAAGAAATAGGCTGAAGCCAAGCTTATACTTGCCTACCCTGTTCATAGACTTAGCAGTCTACATAATGACAACTATCTACTGTCCATACATATACATAAGTGCACATACAAACATTTACTATATAGTTAGTGCTTTGTTTATTCTTAGTTTAGTGTATTTCTTAGTTCATATCTTATAATAGCATTTATCTTTACAATTTATACTTTTGTTGGATGTAACTGGGACCCTGTGTACACAATTTCACTCCATCATATGTAGTGCGAATGACAAATTTAAAAACTCTTACTTTGAAATTTTGAGCATCTTTCAATGAAAATGTTAATTTGTTGAAGGAAAGGTCGCCAGCCTAGGTTGGATGGCTCAGCCGGGAAGTGGTCGAGCACTAATCCGAGACCAACGATGTTAGCCATCTTGTTGTAGCTGAGACATAAGAGCAAGTCAGGCATTTCCCATCTGAATTCATGCTAGAGGGTGCAGGCCTTTGGTGGGCACCTTTGACAGCACAGCTGAAAAACAAAACAGCTCTGGTCAGCTGATGCACACTTGTTTTTTTTAGAACACAGAAAAAAGTATTCTGTCTTGTTAAATATTACCAGAAAATAAAATAAGAAAATAAGTGCACTAATTATTTCATTAAATGCTACTTTAAATGGGAAAACACTTCTTTTATTGTTTGACATTGGCGCGCACACAAATAAAACATGCACCTTAACTCTGCAGTAACCGTTGCAGCAGCTGAGCATGCAGGCTAGGTAAAAATGAACCTTAAATGCTAAATAGGTACAAAATGTTTGCTTGCAGTCAGTGCCAGTGCATTTGAAAAAACAATGGTCTTCATTTCTATGAACTCTACAATATAACACAAACCTCAATGACTGTAGTGTTTAGCTGCAAAAAGAGCATGTACCGGTAATCATTTTTAAACTACAAAACCTGCTTAGGTTAACATGTCCCTGCCTTGGTCTGGCATCAATCATTCTAACTTCTCAGAATCAGAATTATCTTTATTATCATTACACCGAGATACAACTAGAACATGTACGTACAGTCGTCCGAAAGATGGACGGAGTGCGCAAAGCTGCTACTGTAAAAAGTGCGGCCTTTTCTTATTCTTTTCAGAATGTTTTAGCTTAGATGGGAAAAGGTAAGAAAACTTGAGGAGAGATGGTATAAAAAAAGATCTCTCACACCCTGTCCTAGACAGACTGGTTAGCATTATTTCTCAAAACCTTGTTTAAACATAAGCTAGTATTTTCAGAAAAACTGCTTTCACATCTCAAAAAGACGAAATATTAGCTTACCAGACAAGGTCCAGACAACTTTTCCTGGAACAACGCATGTACGCATTTCAGCCAGAAAACGTTAATGCTCAGCTTCACCAAAGATCTGGCGGGATGTTTGAACTGTTCAATAGGAAGATGCAATGTAAAACCCCACCAATAAAAAGAGAGAAAAAGACTGTGGCTCACAGAGATTCACAGACACTGCCCACAGCACACTCAAACTACGGTACAGCAAACTCGTTTAAGACAGATAAATGTTTTTTTAAAGATCAAGGGAATGGAGGTTGAAACTATGAGCAAAGTAAACTTTGTAAACCAAAGAAAGAATTTCACTTAATAATCTGCCTGCCTTTTATACCTGGATTGGAGCTGCAATGTTTGCCTCGACCTGCATTTTTGGTCGGGTCGGGCTGAGGGTTTGGGCCAAAAACTGCAGCTCTAATCCAGGCATAAATCCAACTATGTTCAGTCAGGTCATCTGAACAGTTTATTTTGTTGCTGAGACTTGTGGTTCATCATCTGAAGGACTTCTTCAGTCAGAGAAACCCACCAAACCAAACTGAATCCCACAAAAAGCTAACTACCAGAGAGGAAAAACTCATATTGCTGGTTATAAGATGGCTTCCGAGGTCCGCCTTCTCCCCCATTAACTCCTCTGAGATAGCAATGCCAAAGTGGTTCAAAACAGCAAAGTTCATGCTCAATTATCCAGGTAAAAATTCTTCAGTCAGGCCATTTGGATGCATTCTTTGTTTGATTAACACGTTTCACTTTCATCCAAATAACTTCTTCAATCTAAGGAATAAGCCACACGACAGACTGAGTCAAGAAATGGCAAACTCCATAGTGGGAAAAAAAGTTTGATGGAACTAAATTGGCATCCGGCACACACCCTACCCCACGTCAACTCCTCTG
>JBBPBX010001622.1:0-86240 GCA_038048925.1 Garcialebias charrua | reverse complement strand
TTTATATTTATATTTATATGTGTATGTAAAAGCCATTTAAGTTTTTTGTCTTTGATTTAACTGTATGAAAAGAAGCATTTTTTTCAGGAAGTGAACGTGGTGTACTGATTGCACCCTGTTGTGTTTTGGATTTTGTGTAGTTGAATTTGATTTGGGTGCAGTCAGCTTCAGATGTGGACATATCTGTTGGTGCCGTTCTACAAGAAAACAAAACAAAAAATAAATGCACAACTAATATGAACGACGTCAAAAAGCTCCAGTTTTTCTATTTAGTTCCAGAAACCAATTTGGGGGGTTGACAAAAGTCCGTTTGGTCAATTATTTTTGTTTGTTTGTTTTTGTTTTTTAACAGTGGAGCCTTTTGGATCTTCCACAGAGCCCATTCTATTCAAAATTAAACTTGTTGTGTGATCAAGCTGGAGTTTAAGTTACGCCTGTGGTTTTAGATTTTTTTTACATGTATTTTCTTGGTCTCCATCTTCTACCACTTGTTGGGCCACAGAAACTGGTCCAGGCGAGAAACCCAGACATCCCTCTCCCCAGGGACAATTTCTAGCTTGTCCTGGGGGATCCCGAGGCGTTTCCAGGCCAGAGAAGACACACAATCCCTCCAGCGTATTCAGGGTCTTCTCCAGGGCCTCCTACCGGTGGGACGTGCTTGGAAACCCTCTCGTTGTCTTGGTCTTTTCTCGATTTATACTATCCATCTCATCAGCCTAGGGTTGCATTCATCTTGCGGCCACGCCCTGGGAGGTTGGCTACACTCCCATGAATCTTGTATTTTAATAATCTTGTCAGCTGTTATCAGTAACATTTTTTACCATGTGTATCTATAATCTGAGCTCTTTAGACAGCTCTTTACTTTCTCCGCTCCTTGTTCAGGTACGATGGCCCTAAGGTGTAAATGAACAACATTTGAAAACACGGAATTATATTTGAATAAACAGAAATTACATTAAGCCAAAGCGGAAGTGGCCGGAATCACAATTGAAAAAAAACAGAATCACATTTGAAAAAACTGAATGACATTTGAAAAAACGGAATGACATTTGAAAAAACGGAATGACATTTGAAAAAACGGAATGACATTTGAAAAAACAGAATGACATTTGAAAAAACAGAATGACATTTGAAAAAACGGAATGACATTTGAAAAAACGGAATTGACATTTGAAAAAACGGAATTGACATTTGAAAAAACGGAATTGACATTTGAAAAAACGGAATTGACATTTGAAAAAACGGAATTGACATTTGAAAAAACTGAATCACATTTGGAAAAAACTGAATCACATTTGGAAAAAACTGAATCACATTTGGAAAAAACGGAATCACATTTGGAAAAAACTGAATCACATTTGGAAAAAACGGAATCACATTAGAAAAAGCGGAATCACATTTGAAAGAAAAAACAGAATCACATTTGAAAGAAAAAACAGAATCACATTTGAAAGAAAAAACTGAATCACATTTGAAAAAACTGAATTACATTAAGCCAAACAGGAAGTTTTTATTTTTATTTTTTAACTACGGTGGCCCTAAGGTGTAAATGAACAACATTTGAAAAAAACGAGTGTGGCGCTCACAACACCAAACTACTCAGTGGCTGTTTGGTTGAATGTTTGATGAAAAGCTTGAAGGCACTTGTGATACTAAGGTCAAACCCTTAGTTTGAAACACAACTATAATGCAAGGATTATTAGACTCTTTAAGGGTACCAATAAACATGTCTGTACTATTTTAGCGTCTAGTACTAAATATACTGTATGCAGATGGTTGCTTTTAACGGAATCATGTTCCACTAGAAATTGCTTCAATGAGCTGTGAGTGTACCGTACTTATCCAGCACCTAAATATTTTCTTGCTGCAACGTAGGTCATCTTCTTTTTCTGTTTCGTGTGCAGTTCTGTAAACAAATGTGAATGCATTAGCAAACCTATTATCCATTTATCCAAGCTGATCATGCAGACCCAGAGAAAGGTAATGTTTGTAGGGTTAAAGTCAGTTTTTTTTTGATTATATAAAAAAAAATTGCTAAGTTGTACTTCTTGTGCCTGCAGGCATTTTAGTTTGTCACAGCAGAGCTCCGACAGGCGCTCAGCTGGACTTGGCCACTTGGCAAACGATTCATCTGCAGCTTTCCGCTGAGCTGAGATCCACAAGAGTCACAAAGCCCACGCAGTCGTAGTGGAGCTGTTGTCATAGCAGCATAAAAGACCTGACCATATTATTAATGTCCCATGATCTCTCCGTGGTGTTTAATGAGTTGGGGGTGTTTTTTAATTCTCTGCTCTGCAGGAACAGGAGTAATGGTGGCAGAATTCACTGTCAGCATATTTTTTGGTTAGGTTTTTGCTTTAAACTGCTAATCCAGATTTGATCTTTAAAGTTGTTTACAAAAATGTATTTGGTTTCACTGATATTTTGCAACAATAAGAATAATAAAGTCTGTAATAAAAAAAATACAATAACTTCTCTATCAGTTTTAAAACTGAAAATGTATCAACTCCTGATTGCATGAATGTTTGTAGTCTTATAGGAAAGACCTTTTGGAGACTTATTTCAAAGTGGTCCAAACAAAATCAAGGTTTAAAAACTGTAAAATTCAAATAAAATACAACTTTTAAAAAAAGTTTGTTAAATTATACTCTGATGATTAAAATTACAATATTTCTAAAAGACTAACGACACCACAGTCGGAGGAGACAGGTTTTGTGTTCAGCTGAATGAAGTCCTGGCTGTTTTGAGATTTTACTTTGTGATTTGAAATTTTGAATTAATAATTAAAGAGGTTATCTCCTGAACAACCCATTATCACTTGGACAGTCTCATTCTTCTTTAAAACAAATATAATCTGACTGATAAGGTCCTGTTTGAACGTGTGGGGTTTAATGTCACACTTCTTTAACCAGACTATCAGCTATTCAGTAAGGGCATTAAAATCGGTTAAAAGTCAAAAATGTCCATATTCCCTTTGTTATTTTAGGTTTTGTTTTATTTACTGAAAGCACAAAGCAAAATAGATAGAGCTGTAGATTCATTGTTTTATTTTTCTGCACTTTTGAATAATTCTTATATCTTGTGTTATTTCATGAGCTGGTGCATAACTTTTTACAATGTCTGGCCAAAACGTCTGCACCTCTGTTCCTCTGAGCATGAGGGGACCTTCGTTAAAGTCTCCAACGGAAAAGGTAGTGGGTGATATGCATTCTTTCGAGAAATGCTACGCCTTTATTTTAGAAAATAAAGTGCATGTGCTCATTTGTCAACTACCAGTACCGTACATATAATCAGATTTGATTTTTGTTCGCCTTTCGTTTTCTTTCATTTCCAAACAAAAATGGAAAATCGAGATAAATTAGCCTCTCTGAGGAAAAATGTCCAACTTGTATAAAAAACAATAAAAAAATTACTTTAATGGTAACTGGACTGTACTTATGTAGCACCTTTCTATCTAATCAACATACTCAAAGTACTTTAACACAGTCTGTTCAATCACACAATTACCTCCACACACATTCATTCATGCAGCACTCGACTATATCTACAAAGCTAATTTGAATCTGTAGAGTGATTTAGATCACATTCATACACTGATGGGACATGAATCAGAGGCATTCAGTGTCTTGCCCAGAGACACTTCAACATGTGACTGCTAGTGGAATCGAACCCTCAACTCTCATTGGAGGGCGACTACTCAGCCACAGCCGCCCTCAAAATGATTTCCGAATTTCATTTCATTCAAGTTTATTTGATCAAGGACAGCACAATAAACAATGTTGCATGTTAAAAACGAAGCAACCGTTGTCTTGTACAAAGGTTTTCTAGCCACAGGCTAATTTGAAAATGGCACAACATTCGACATTTTATAATGAAGACTTTCTAAACAACCTCTCTTGTTTAAATTACACCAAGTAAACACAAAAATCTGTCACATTTGAATACATTTGATTATAACTGTCTGCTTCAGCTAATGCATGTGAACTAAAGACACATTTTCGTGAAACTACTGCATCACTGAGACACTATTTATTAGATTTTGTTCCCCGTTCCCCATGTGGTGTGACTGGTAGAGTTGGCCCTTTGCCCGTTACGTGTTCCTGATAGAGTACAGCAGGTTCATTGTAAAAATAACTTCACTCCACGCAAGACAGGTTTGACGAGCTTGAGTACCGTACTCTCTCGAAGCCTGAAGCGCCAGAGCTATTCTTTGTTTTAACATGGGCGGAGCGCTCTGATTAATAAAATAAATAAACGCATTCTTTCTGTTTCGTCTCTGCAGGTGGGAGTGTTGTTGAACTTGCTGAGACAGATCTGCAGCCATCATGGTTAGCATCCCAGAGTACTACGCAGGGAAAAAGGTGCTGCTGTCTGGAGCAACAGGCTTCATGGGAAAGGTACAGAAGTAACTGGAAAGTTACTCACGCACATCATAACCCAGCTCGGAGATGCTGTTTAGGAATGTTTCAGGTGGATTCCTGCTATTCCAACAGGAGGAATAAATGTAAAAAATGTGGCACGCTGCTGACATGGAGGTCTTGTGGTAACCAGGTAGAAAGTCTGACACGTAAAATCATTTTAGGTGTCCTTTATCCATTTATGGTGGCATATTTTAAACTCAAAGCCTCAGTTCACAGTTTAACAGCACACTCAGTGTCTGAAATTTTTTCCACATGACCGCACCCTTGTTTATTCATAAAACAGAGCAGCTATTGTTCTGATTGTCTTGGACTGGGTCAGTTCAGATGCTTCAGTTTCTAAAGGACCCATGGATTAAAAGTGACTTTTTTTATGCTCGTTTCTTATTAAAGGTGCTCCTGGAGAAGCTGCTGAGGTCCTGCCCGGAGGTCGGAGCCATCTATGTGATGGTCAGGTCAAAAGCGGGGCAGAGCCCTCAGGCCCGGGTCGCTGACATGATCAACTGCAAGGTGAGAGCTGGGCTCTGAGATGGCGCTGAATGGGTTTTGGCAGGGAGCTGGGGAAGGCGAGGAGTTGCTGAAAAGCCTGTTGCACCTGTCGTGTGAACACAGTAAGGGATTTGTAGTGAATCATGCGACTTTTTGGCAGATGGACAAAACTTGAGACTGCCGAGTGCAGCATGAGTCTGCTGAAATTTGCTGAAGAAGCTGCAACTAAGTTGCTAAAACAATAAAAAGGCTAAACATCAGTTTAGGTGGAACAGAGCAAACTGACTAAAATAGAGCAAGTGTGCAGAATTTTAAAGAGCATGCTTGTTTTTGAAGGAATTAAAGAGCTTAATGTATTTCTATGAAGTTTTTTTGTAAATGAAATAAAACATTTAGAAAATTAAACTAAGACACTTTTAATGAGTTGACTGTATAAATGAATGGCTAAAATAGCAGTAAGTGTGCAGAAGTAGTTAAGATTCCAATGGTATATAACAGGGTAACTATAATGTGAAATGTAAAATCAGCATTCATAGAATTTATCAATTGGCAGCACAATGGATTAGTGGTTTTCACTGTTGCCTCACTGCAAGAAGATCCAGGTTCAAGCCCTGGTTTGGACCTTGGGTCTTTCTGTGTGAAGTTTGCATGTTCTCCTCGTCTTTGCATGTTTTCTCTGGGTACTCCAGTTTTCTCCCACAGTTCAAAAACATGCATGTTGGGACTGCCTTCAGGCTGAAAGAGATCTGTGATCTCAATGGGATTCCTCTGGTTCAATAAAGGTTAATCATCACGTCAGTGTCATTTTCAAATCTCGCAATTCAAGAACTCCTTCATCAATGTAAATTTAATGAATTTACAGAGTCTTTCTCGGTAATGAAACCAAAAAGGAACGGTTTGAGCCACAGAGATGAGAAGCACAAATATGAAGTAGAAATGTGAGGACGTGTGTCAAAAAGCGCTGGAGGGGGTGTGATGGTGTGAGCACGTATGGCAGCTCGTAAAACTGGGCCACTGACATTTATTGATGGTTGGTGTGTGATGTAAAGAGCTATACTTTATTTTTAGTCTAAAGGCCCCGATATAGCTCTGCGTACGGCAGTACGCCGCTGTACGCCGTACATACGCAGAGGCACAAGCGTAGCCCCGCAGGGCATGTACCTTACGCGCCAAGCTCAAATTTTACGACCGCGTACGCAAGCGCGTTGTCTCACAATAAACTGCCCGGCGCCGGACTGTTTTGTATGAGACACAAATGTATTAAATTCCCCTTCTTCATCCCTGATCTGGACTTTTCTTTTGTTTTGTTTTTTGCCAAAAGTCAAGTGATCGCTTCCTCCTCCTCTGACTCCATGACTGAAAGGATGAGGAAATGAATGAATTTGTCACGAGCGAACTAAACTCATGTCCAACGTGGATGCGCGAGGTTCTGCACATTTCCTGGTGTTCTGGTGTGCTGGACCAGTGCTCCCTGTTTTTATTTTATTTTTTAGAACTTTTTATTAACATATAAACACAGAATACCGCAGCGGCAGAAGCTGTGTGAAGTGCCTTTTTTTCCCCCCACCCGACCCGTCAATCAATTCAGTAGGCGTGTCAGCAAATGACCAATCAGCGACCTCAGTTTGTCCCGTAGGTAAACGCTCCGCCCTGCTGTTGCTCAAATGACGTCAAGAATTTGGAGCGAGAACGAACGCAGAGCTGTGCTTGTGAACGTGCGCGCACAGAGCGGCGTACAGGTCGTACGCAGAGCTATACCGGGGCCTTAATGCTGCAAAATTGACTGGAAGCCACTTGTTCTGCTAAGAGTTCAAGTGTTCTGTCTTTTTATTAAGAACAAATAAAGTGCTAAAATGTTAAAACGTTTCAAGAGGCCGTGTTTAAATTTGATCAGGTTTTCCTTCAGCTGGTGCAAAAGTTCTGATGTGAACAAGCCGCAAAGTAAAACTCAGGAAATCTCAACCTTTGTTTTTTTGCTGTGAACATCAACTCGTGCATGGTTTGGATGTAATAAATTTTCCTTTCAGCTGTTTGAAAAATTGCAAGCAGAGCAGCCAGACTTTGCAGAGAAGATCATAGCGGTGAACAGTGACCTCACTCTGCAAGAGCTGGACCTGAGCAAAGAGGATCAGAGCGTCCTGGTGGAAAACATCAACATCGTCTTCCACTGCGCCGCCACCGTCCGCTTTAATGAGCCTCTCAAGTAAGTCTATTTTTTTTGTTCTTTATTCCTTCTTTTTTTTTACATTCTGCAGTGTCGCGTAACTCGTAACGTTTCCACCTGTGATTCATGATGATTAGGCAGGAAACTGATTTTCTGAGGTTTTTTTTTTTGTGTGTGTCTACTGGAAGCACCAGTGTTGACAGATTGTTCCCACTGTTTGCAGTACGCAGAGAAACAAAACACCAGGCACGCCTCGATTTATCTGCTCAACTGGAGCTTTGTTTTTTTTTTACAACCTTTAAGAAACTCTGTTCTGATTCTGAATGAGAATATATATGTAAATTTTTGACCTATTTTTGCATCTACATGTTTTTGTTAGTTTTATTGTGGTAATGTCTGTTTGTGTTTAGAAAAATATGCACATTAGCTGACATACTAATATGTAGTTAGTATATTAGAACTTTTACACATTTGGCATGATTATTTCCACAAACATAGCAATGCAGCTTATTGTTACTGTCTGAATTGTGCACAAATGTAATAATTAGCCTCATCCCTCCCTTCTTTCATTGAGCTGTTCTTCACAAACGTGTTTAAACATGTAAAAGTTTTTTTTAACGTGTTTTTACTTCTCGTTTTAGACGGACCTAACGCAATACGTTAAATGATGTGTGATGCCCCTATGTCTCTTACTGGGTTTACGCCCACCGAGGGGCAATTAGACCTCTGAGAATGACTGCTGACAGTAAAAGTTGTCTAAAAATGCAGGAGTGGGGATGTATCTGTGTTGTTGTGATTTATTGTGCTTATAGTTCAGGTCTTTGGTAGCAAAACATAATGAAGCTTGGTATATAGCAGGTATTTACAGGATACATGCCTGAGTGCTGGGGCTGGTTGGTGCATGCTACCTATTTTTTATAGAATAAAATATCAATGGATCGCTGCAGTTCAAAAAGACGGCAGGAATCCACCATCAGAAATGAGGTTTTACAGTAAACCCCTTTTCTTTTGTTATTTAACATAATTTTGGTGGAGTAAAGCATATTGGCACCTCTTGTGTAACTGCATTGAAGAAAAAGAAAAAAGAAAGAAAACTCCTGGGGAGGTGGAGGTTATTGTAGTTTTTTTTGTTTTGGCCTGTGTTGTTCATACATGTTTTCACTCCTCAACCTCAGAACAATATTAATCTGTAAATGAAACTTGACTCTAATCTGACTTTGCTTGCAAAGTTCACCTCAAATGGTAGCTGTGGTTAGAGCGGTCATCCTCCAGTGAGAGAGTTGGGGGTTTGATTCTATCAGCTGAGGAGAATAATATTGGAAACGGTTTTCAGATGCATGAATCTGAGGCTCAATGGAACTAACCTGTATAAATAAAGGTTGAATGAATGTACAGTAAATATCTGGAAACTCGGTCAACAAATTTTATTTCTTGGTTGATGACAAGGATCCCTCTTTAAACCAACTGCTTTTATTTTCATTCATTCAACCTTTATTTATATTATATCCCTCCATTCATTATCTATACCCGCTGCTTCCTTTTCGGGTTGCAGGGGTCACTGGTGCCCATGTCCAGCCATCACTGTGCGAGAGGCGGTGGACAGGTCGAAAGTCCATCAAAGGGATTATTTTAACATATCTTAGCACAACTAGTGGTGGGCTTCACGTTGAATGTTTTCCCTTTTGTGGGAGCCTGTCTGATGTCATGTAGAACAGTTTATTTTACATGTTTGTTTCGCCCACTGACCACTTCTTTTTCTCTCTGCCCCCCTTCAGAGATTCAATGCAGCTGAATGTCCTGGCCACACAAAAGATGCTGGCTCTGGCTCACAGGATGAAGCACCTGGAGGTTTTTCTTCACGTCTCCACAGCTTACGCCCACTGTGACAGAGATGTCATCGAGGAAGTCATCTACCCTCCCCCTGTAGACTACCGCAAACTCATTGATACTCTAGGGTAAGTCAGAATCACCACACTGCTGTGGGGTCATTAATGCACACAAAAATCCCCTGCATTATTACATTCCTGCATGGGATTATGAACGAGGTGAATTAGGTTAAAAGCGAGGAGGAAGAGATCAAGATTGTCTGATTCAGTTTTACTCTGGTTGTACAGTAAACTGCAGATGAGCTGCACTGTTGCTGTACTCTGCTCAGAGTAGAGATTCCTGTGACTGCTTGCTTTTCAGGAACTTTGAGTGAACAAAGATACTGCATAGTGGTTATTAAGACATGTTCAGTCTAGTTTTAGTTTTGTTTGTGTGTGCGTCTACATGTTTCGCACAAACTTAAATAGGATAGAGCAGGGGTGCTCACACTTTTTCAGCATGCGAGCTACTTATAAAACAACCAAGTCAAAATGATCTACCCACTACAAAAATGCAAAACATATAACAATCTTCAAATGTATTAAGGATTGTTTTTATGTACAATGTATGTTGATGTACCTTGCATAACTGAATAAGCCAATATTGCACAACACATATAATAAATAATTATTAACATTTTTTGTAATTACCTGAGTTTACTTTGATGACTTGCACTGAATTGAATCAGCCAGGGATGCATAGTCCGGACAGTAGCTGCTGACAGCCAGCCTCAAGCACATTTCCAAATGTTCATCAGTCATGGTCAGGGGTCTGCAACCTGCAGCTCTGGAGCCACATGTGGCTCTTTGGTCCCTCCGCAGCGGCTCTTTCAAGCTTTGACCAAAACTAACATAAAACTGAATTTTATAGGATGTTGTACCCACAACATAAAATTACTAGTTTTAGCTGTTTTTCTGTCATTTCCTTTGCAAATATGTGGACACCAGTACAAATACAGAGTAAATTATACTCCTTTAACTTTATGCTTTTTTTTCTTCTTTAAAGTAGGATACTCAATTTCTCCACAATTAAAAAAACAACACATAAGCCTGAACCCAGCACTTTGTGTGGACTTGTTCCTGTTTAAAGTGCTTTATAAATAAAATGGTATGGTATGGTATGGTATGAACTATTCATTGTTTGTTTTACAAAAAAAAATTTTTTTTCTTTTACAAGAATCCAGCCTTCTGTGATAGACTTGCAACCTGGATATGAGCACTAGTGATCTCCCACAACCCAGAAAGTAAAACGCAAGTAAAGATAATGAATGGATGGATGGATGGATGGAATCCAGTCTTTTCTTTTGTCTCAAAATGGAAAAATATCAATAAATGTTAACAATCATTAGATGTTTTTAGTTTTATAACTTAACGCCTACTGGCCAGAAAACCTCCCTCTAACAAACTTAAAGTGGGCCATGGGCCACCAGTTGATGTTAATAACATGAGTCTGATAATGACAACTGCAGTGAGTTTTGCAGCTCTGGACATATTTAATCTAGTGAACAAAGGGGCAGAAATGGCTCTTTTGATCCTAAAGGTTGCAGACCCCTGGTCATGGTGGAACGGTATTTGGACTTAATGATTTTCATGTAGGAAAAGGCTGACTCGCATAAATAAGTGGAGCCGAATAGACTGGCAGATGAGGCCACTTTGAAAATGACATTGTGAAAAAAAGTCCACCTCCCATTCCGTATGAAAGTGATACGTTTTTGCCTTCTTGCTTGGTCCAGCTTTCTCACTCATGTTTTAGCAAGGGCTTAAAATCTGAGGTAATTCACTGATTAACTTGTAAGTTTTGGCGCGTTTAGCGCCGTTGTTTTTAGCATGAGTGGTGACGTCACCTAAAGTTCAAGATTCAGTTGTCCTCTGATTGGTTGCCCCGTATGTCAATCAAGTGACGGGACGTTTGATAGGCTAAAGCTCAAGGTTCAGTTGTCATTTGATTGGTTGCCCTGTATGTCAATCAAGTGTCAAAAGATGTTTGATAGGCTGACGATTTTTTAATGCCACGCTGCGATCTACTAGTACTGCCTCCGCGATCGACCGGTAGATCGCGATCGATGTAATGAGCACCCCTGGGATAGAGCATACTCTGTTGATTGAACCAATTGTATTTTATTTTATTTTACTAAAAATTCAGTTTGTCAGCATTAGTCAACCATTTTGTGCTGTACTATACCTGTGTATATATTTTTTCATCTAATCCCTAAACTCCAATGTGTTGAAGAATGAAGGCCCCGGCAGAGCTCTGCGTAAGGCAGTACGCCGCTGTACGCCGTACGTATGCAGAGGCACAAGCGTAGCCCCGCAGGGCACGAACGCGCAAAGCTCAAATTTTACGACCGCGTACGCAAGCGCGTTGTCTCACAATAAACTGCCCGGCGCCGGACTGTTTTGTATGTGACACAAATATATAAAATTCCCCTTCTTCATCCATGATCTGGACTTTTCTTTTGTTTTTTGCCAAAAGTCAAGTGATCGCATCGCTTCCTCCTCGATGAGAAGGAAATTAATGAATTGTCACGAGCGAACTAAACTCATGTCCAACGTGGCAGCGCTTGGTTCTAAATATTTCCTGGTGTTCTGGTGTGCTGGACCAGCGCTCCCTGTTTTTATTTTATTTTTTAGAACTTTTTATTAACATATAAACACAGAAAACCGCTGCGCAGCCCGTGCCTTTTTCCCCCCACCCGACCTGTCAATCAATTCAGTAGGCGTGTCAGCAAATGACCAATCAGCGACCTCAATTTGTCCCATAGGTAAACGCTCTGCGCGCAGCTGCTCAAATTACGACAAGAATTTGGAGCGAAAACGCGAGCATTTAACACGAGAACGAATGAAGAGCTGTGCCTGTGAACGCGTGCGCACAGAACACGCGCGTAGAGCGGCGTACAGGCCGTACGCAGAGCTCTGCCTGGGCCTTAAGGTTACCCATGCAGGGTACAATGAAATCTCAAGACTAGCGAGGCATTTTGCAGGAAAATGTGCTGCTTTGGGTCAGTTGCAAGTAATTCATTCAACCTTTATTTAAACATGTTAGTCCCATTGAGCCACGAGGACTCATTTACGAGAGACCTGGGTCATCATGGGTCATCCAACAGGATAATGACCCAAAACGCAGCTAAAAACACAAGATTGGCCAAACCAACCATTGGATTAAATGACGAGGCCTTCTGAGCCCTGATCTAAATCTTATCAAACATCTGTAGGAGAAGATGGAGCGTCCATCTTTGAGATTCTTCCAGTGCTTAAAATTTAAAGAGCTTCTGAGTCTATCTTTGTTCAGTTTAAGGAAGTTGGATTTTTAAGTTCCTCTCAGAAAATGATAAGTTCTGAATGTGGATAAGTAAAATATAATTAAAGATGTGCATATTTGTTTTCTTTGGGGGTCTAGCTGGATGGATGATGATCTGGTGTCGGCACTGACTCCTAAACTGATTGGAGAGCGTCCCAACACCTACACGTTCACCAAAGCTCTGGCTGAGTATCTGGTGCTGCAGGAGGCCGGAGACCTCAACATCGCCATCGTCAGACCCTCCATTGTTGGGGCCAGCTGGAAAGAGCCTTTCCCTGTGAGGAATTCACCTTTGCTCTTTTTTTTTTCATTGATTACTTGAAGTTATCCAGCTTTAAACGGAATCAATAGGCATTGTTGCTTTTTCAAAGACAATTTAATGATGATTTGCCTCTTTGTTGTTTTGCCGTCAGGGTTTTAAATTTGTCTGATTGGTTCTTACTTCCAAAGACAAAGGTCGGACTAAAAAAGTTATGAGCTTAAACAAGTAGTTGGCAAAAGTAATAGTTGGGAAGCTCATGTGTTAATTCTGTTGTACCTTGAATCTGACCCCTGCATAAAGGAAACACGAGTGACTGTTTTGTCACCGTCACTTCTCAAGACGTTGTCTCAAACTGAAAGCCTTTGTGGTGTTTTACGCACAAGCAGCTGCTGGCTGCAGCTGGAATGTCAGGAATGAGGACTGGAGAAGCACTGCTGAACTTTGCTTCATGTCAGTGAATGAAAAGCAGAACGTTAAAGATTTTCTGTGATTGTTTGTCTGACAAGATGTTTCTCAGCATTTAGACCAGATTTATCAATAGCCGTTATATACAGTATCTCTAATTGTTTCATTTGATAAATATTTATTGTTTTTAATATTTTAATGGGATTAATAAAGAGGGTATGCATATTGTCTTATTTTTAATTGTACACCCTTTCACTCTTTGATTTTGTTGTTTCAGGGTTGGATTGACAACTTCAATGGGCCGAGTGGGATATTTATTGCAGTAAGTAATTAGAAGGCGGGGGGCAATTTATAACAAATGTCAAATTTTAATGTGCATTAATGTATGGCAGCCTTTGTTATATTAGGAATTATGTTTGGTTGTAGGCGTTGTTGGAAGGGAATTTGAACGTTTCACCTCTAGCAGCTTGAAAATCTTGAAATATCAAGTTACAGGTACTAGTCCTTGACTGAAGACGGTCTCGAGTTACGACGTTTCGCGGTTACGACGCATCTCCCATTAAAAAATTAATTAAAATTAATATTTGAAAATTTATTTTGAAAAGCCGAGTTACGCAGTTTCCGGTTTCCGGTTTTACGTATTAAACATAGCTGCGGAGAAATTCTGCCCTGTACTCTCTAAAAAAGCTAAGTCTGGTCCTCTGGACATTCAAAAAACAAAACTGTACTGTGAACCCTGTTTTTACATCGTAAATGGAACGGAATACGGCAGATGGACCGAGCTGGACGGCGGTTTTACGTCGTAAACGCAATAGAGAATACGGAAGAGGGATGGACGGCTTCACCACCGCATCCCAGTAGGAAATTAACTCTTTTTTTCCCCTTCATTATGGCTCCCAAATAGGGCTGCAACTAACGATTATTTCAATAATCGATTAATCGGCCGATTATTTTTTCGATTCATCGATGAATCGGCAAAAAAAAAAAAAAGGAAACAAGTTTTAATTATCACCTCTTTATTCCAAAATTTGACTGACATATCAAATCGCACAAAAAACAGGTTGCTACTTGACTATTCTGTTAGTAAAATATTGAATAATTAAATAATAAAGTTAGTCAGCTTCAATAAAAAATAAATGTACACAAACATATATACAAATGTATGATTTATACCTGCACAAAATGTAGCTACTTTGTAAAATGTGTTTTTGAGGGACAAGTGTAACCTGGATTAAAGGTGTGGATTGTTTTAACCTGGATGGGGCAGCTGTGGCTGAGTTGTTAGAGCAGTCGTCCTCCAATGCAAGAGTTGGGGCTTGGAATCCACCAGCAGTCACATGCCTAAGTGTCCATGGGCAAGACACTGAACCCCATGTTTGTGCCCCATTGGTGTATGAATGTGAGCTAAAGCTCGGATTTGTCTCTTTAGAATGATTTGTTCTTTGTAATCTAGTAGAGTGCTGTATGAATGGGTAAATGAAGACATGTAGTGCTTTACACTACTATAAACAATGTAAAGCACTTTGAGTATCAATTAGATAGAAAGGTGCTATATAAGTACAGTACAGTCCATTTACCATTACAAGTGTGGATCATTGTAACCTGGGTTAAAAGTGGGCATCATGGCAGGCAGTGAAGTCTTCGTCTTCAACCATCGACAGAGGCCTCATGTCAGTGACGTTCATGTAAGGATCTTTCAGTCTCTGCTGCTTGCTGTGGTGTGCATGATGTCTGTCCATCATGAAGGCTGCCTGTCACTGTTGTTTTCTGGAATGAGAGAGAGTTTATATGTATTATATCATAATTTACAGTAACTCAAGAAATGCCTTGTTTCACTTGGTTAAACGCACAAGCACACACACACACACACACACACACACACACAAATATAAAATACTAATTACACACACTTGAGTAGATGAATAAATTACTGTAATTCCTGTTTAAATGCAATTCATCCTTCCATACAATGCAGTGACTTCAGACTTTGCCAGCAAATTAAAAGTTGAAGCTAAATCATTAAATTATCACCATCTTTGTGTTAGATTTATTTATAAAACACATTTAAACACTGCTTGTATCGTTACATTAAAAATAAAAACACACACATTCTCTGTCACAGCTAAGAAACAAGCAGCTTCAGCTGCCAGAGACACTGGCATCACGTTTTCTCTCTTTGAAACAGAACAAATATGTTTTGACTTGTACCTGCTGATCTTCCTTCATTCACATCGTGGTGAAGCCCGTCATGTTTACATTTCATCTGCGTGGTTATCTCGTGTCGCGTCGTCACTTTTCAAAGCTTTTTCATCTTTATGAAGCGTCGAACTCCCACACGTTGTAGGACTTATTTACAGTTTTCTCTGCGTCGCGTCGGTCATTTGTAAAATAGACTTTGAAAACAGTCTCTGCTGTTTCCTCCTCCCTCCTCGCTCAGTTCAGAAGCCACACACACGCGCAGGCGCAGCACGCTGACGCTGCAGTTTTTTTTTTTTTTTCAAACTTTATTCAGTCAGGCTCAGCCAGCTTTGACAAAGCTTTACCGGTGAACAAAACAGCTCCGCGGCGCCGTGAAAGATGCATAATCGCGCGACACAACGAATCGATGATGAAATTCGTTGCCAACACTTTTAAAAATCGATTTTTATCGATTTTATCGATTCGTTGTTGCAGCTCTACTCCCAAATGTATGTTTTTTGATAAATGGTAAATGGAGCTTACTTATATAGCGCCTTCCAGCCCCCTCTGAGGGGCCCCAAAGCGCTTAACTGCACCAGCCATCCACCCATTCATACACACATTCATACACCGGTAGCGGTCATCTGCCATGCAAGGCGACAGCCAGTCCTGCCGGGAGCAACTCGAGGTTAAGTGTCTTGCCCAGGGACACAACGACACATGGTGTGGGAAATCGGGATTTGAACCTCCAACCTTCCAATCGGGGGACGACTGCCATTACCACTACACCATCTCGTCCCCAATTATGTAGGATACTGTGTTAGGATAGGCTAAGTTCTTGGTAAAATACAGTACTGTACGTATAAGGCACAGTATGTACGTATGTTCCGACTTAGGTCGAAATTTGGTTTATGCCGCCGCATAGGAACGGAACTCCGTCTTAAGTCGAGGACTACCTGTATTCTATGTACTATGATGCATTTATAGATTATGTTAAAAACGGGGTTATTGCACTACTAGACGGTCATTAAGGGCAACAATATCCGTAAATGGAGTAGCAAACAGTGCTTGTTAATTCAGATTAAATGAATCATGTTTTCTCTTTGCTCCAGGCTGGAAAGGGGATCCTGCGTACGATGAGGGCATCTAATGATGCCGTGGCAGACCTGGTACCAGTAGATGTGGTTATAAACACCACTCTGTCTGCAGCTTGGTTCTCTGGATCACAGAGGGTGAACAGGTGTGAAAACACTCATGTTCATATTCAAGTTCAAGTAAACTTTATCGTCATTAGCATCTTATGTGGTACATGAGGTGGAACGAAATTACGTACACAGGGTCCCAGTTACACTCAAAAATAGCAAAATATAAAAAGGAACAGTAGATAAGGATCTAAGATAAACACTAAATATACGCTAAAGCAAACGGTACGCTAAAAGATCTAAGATATACACTAAATACTAATAATGTAGAACAATACGGCGCAACAACAGCAACCTGAACATGAGTCAGTGTGGTGAGGAGATGGGGTATGATTGAATACAGCAAAATGAGATGATAGCAGCATGAGAGCAGCAGTTGTTAAGTTATAATAAATTGATGGTTTACTTTGAAATCTCTCCATCTTGTTGCAGATCTAAAAACATCCTGGTGTACAACTGCACAACGGGTGGGATCAACCCGTTTCACTGGGGGGAAGTCGGTAGGATCTTTTTGCTTTTTCTTTATTTCACACACATTGCACAAAGTCCCAGATAAGGAAAGTGTAAAGCTGTGCCCCCAATGACAAACCCAGATTTTAATGTGATCCACTGCTGCTCCACCTAAACCAGAAGATTTAGATCTGATTCCAGTCTCTTACTGGGTTAGAGCCAGTTAGTGTTATTTTTACATAACGTCACTTTTTTCTAAAAGGCTTTTTAAAATCACATCGGATGTTTCACAATCACCTATTTTCATAAACCCTGACTTGCACTGAGTAAAGTATAATCATCTTTTAGTGTTATAGAACAAAACAAGACACAAAAATAGTTCATTTAAAACTTCTGTAAGGACAACATTGCTAAGAAACAAAGTGTGAAATTTGAGGTATAACCTGCTCATTTTACATCTGGTGGACAGGTAAAATCAGTAAAACTGATCACCCCTGAACCCCTACACAGTCAAAATTGATAAAGATAGGGCCTCAAAAACACTGGAGAAATATTAGTTGACTTTTTATGTAGTATGTTCACAATCTTCTCTTTTCAGTCTTTTTTTTTTTTGGTCCCCTTTGTGTTTTTATTTTTTTACAGGTGCAAAAAAGTTATTTATTAGGCAGATTTGTTCACATTGGGTCAAATCTTGATTCTCAACTTCAAAATCTGAAAGTATTTTAAAGTTTATTTACTCAAAATTATAGTAACTTTAATTTGAACTATTCTAAATGACTCTACTGATCACACCTGTCTTTGTTTTTATGCTTTCTTAAATCCCCACAAGCTTTTTTTATTTTATTTTTATATATACCGGTAACAAAAACAGTTGGCAGCAATGATTTTCCAGTTTTTCCAGTGTAACAAAAGAGGTGGCTTGGCAAGTGTAAGATCCTCCCCGCAGAACACTTCCTTGTATTTTGATCAGATATTTTTGTCTTGTTCGTAAGGTGTTTAGTTGAAGAACATATAATTAAACAAAACAAGCAAAGCTCAGTTATTGAAAATAAAATGCTAAAATTGCCATTTATCCTTTGGCGTCTGTAGTTATAAAACAGCTGTACACTGAGTACTGCTACATTAAAATGTCATCTAAGCAGTTGAAATTGACACATTGATTTATATAAAATATAAGTGGAGTGGTGGCGTAAAGGTTAAGAAGGTGAGCTTGTGATCGGAAGGTCGCCGGTTCAAGCCCCGGTACCGACAACATCAAAGATGTGGGTGGGATAAGTGAAGCGGTCACACTTGTATCCACCCTCATCTGCCCCACTCTGGGCCCTTGAGCAAGGCCCTTAACCCCCACCATCTGCTCCCCCGGGAACCCTAGATATCAGCTCTCTGCTCCACACAGAGGGCTGTGGTTGCTCGGTGGTCTGTGGTTGTGTCAGGAAGGGCATCCGGCGTAAAAACAACTGCCAAATCTTCGTGCGACCAGTTCGCTGTGGCGACCCCTAACGCAGGGAATAAAGCCGAAAGAAGAAAAAAAAAAAAAAAAAAAAAAAAAAATTTATATAAAATATAAGGACTTCAATATTGTTGCATTTGTGGCCATATTTGAAGCACTTTTTTTGGACTGGATGAGCTCGTATGTTGGTCATTATTATATTTATATTGTTTGTTTTTTCCTCCAGAAAAAGCCAATTCCCCAAGTCGTCAAGTAAAAATTTAAACATATCTTTACTTTTCCCTCCAGCCGTTTCTGTTCAGTGAGTTATAAAGCCGATTGATGACCTTTGACCCCCATGTGTTAAAACAACCTTTTCTTCTTAGAGTACCATGTAATATCCACATTCAAGAGGAACCCCCTTGAACAGGCTGTCCGCAGGCCAAATGTTAATCTAACATCCAATCACCTAATCAATCAGTACTGGATTACCGTGAGTCACAAGGCTCCAGCCTTCCTCTATGATCTGTACCTCAGGCTGATTGGACGAGAGCCCAGGTAACATCCTCCTCATCGTCGTCCTCATCGCCGGCTCGGACCTGTGCCTTTCTAATGCCCACAGCCCCTTCACACAATCACATCTTTGCCGCTTTATCCTGTCACTTCTCTTGTAGTGTAGTTGCTAACATTGTTGCTGTGATGTAAACATGTTTGTTTGAAATTTAGTTAAAAGAGTGTATAACCCATGTCTCTCCTGAACCACGTGGAGGTTTAAAATGGGTTCTACACCCTTTTGTTCAAGTTTTATTTTCAGTTTCAAAACGTTAGCGTTGAGTCCAACTCGGCGTCTCTTGAAAACGGACAGAGGATTTTATTGTTGCAGCTTTCCTTGGAAACTCCACAAACACATCTTAGTTGGCGTGGTGAGGAAGACTGGTCTGAATGTCGTGTGACGGAGCTAATGAGAAGCTAGCAGAAACCAACCTGTTTACACCTTTCTAAGAGCAGGAATTAACGTTCATCTCCCCCCTCTGTGTCCTCCTTGTCCCGTCATGTATTTCTCTCCTGCAGAGTACTGTATAAACATGACCTTCAAGACCAATCCCTTAGAGCAGGCCTTCAGAAGGCCTAATGTCAATCTGCGCTCCAACCCCTTTACTAATCAGTACTGGACTACAGTCAGCCAAACGCTGCCCGCTCTGCTCTATGACGGCTATCTCAGGCTGATAGGCCACAAGCCCCGGTAAGGTTACCCCACCACTGTCCCTGCTACCAGTAAGACCCCAACTTCACTACACATTTCCTCAACCTTCATCCCTTTTTTTTTTCTTACTGGGGTTGTGGAAACGAGGATGGGTCCAGGGACCATTGTTGCTGTGACTACCTTTGACCCCCATGGCACAACGGGACAGAATTTTCTATGGAAGCGTGGCTTTTTGTTTTGTTTTTAACTCCAGTGGCTCCACTTGTCTTGCTCCATGCTGTGAACATGACAGCCTACATCATCTCCTCCTCTCACCCAATCGGGAACCTCAGGACTTTTTGGCATGCACATCGATGGCTTTCATTATTTCATGCAGGAGTTGGTGTCGTCTCAGACAGTAGACATTCAGGAGCTCAGTGATGCGTCTTTTAATTCGGAGCGGTTATCCAAAATTCATGTTTCTGTCTGAAATGAGCTTGGCTTACAGCTTACTCACAATGCTGGTGTAACTAATTGCTAATTGTAGTTTCTTCCACGTTGTGTTGATCATCCATGCATGTTCAACACATTCTTTTTATCAGGGATTTTCATTGAAAGAATACGAGTTGTAATTTCTTTTAGTAGAAATCTTTTAAAATAACAGTGACCTAAATGAGAACAAACAACTCTGATTCTTCAGATTTCAACCTTCATCCATTTTCTGTTTTCTCCATTCTTACTCTTGAGCTTGGTTTATCCGTCTCACTGGGCTGCGAGTTGTTGGTGAGCGGCGCTCAGGAGCGAGTCTCCAGAAAGTGCAACAACTTTAACTTTTGAATGATCACAAAACGGTTGCGGGCATCTTTAAACACGTCTCGAACCTGCTTGATGGTTACTTTGTTGCAAACATTCCTGAGTTCAGTGAGACTGCAAAGGAAAACCTGTGCATCCTTGCAGTTTATCAACAATTTTGAGCTCTTGACTCCTCTCCCATCAGCCGCAGCTCCGTGAAATACCGGCTTAGCTCTCATTTTTCAACAATCTGCGATCGTGATTAACAAACTAACACAAATAAAAGATGACTTCTGGATTTCTTTGACAAACCAGGATGTGCCTAATATTTACGAACAGCGTAACACTGATTTCATTAAGTTTGAATTGACTGAATTATTTGGGTGTATAATAATGTCCAAAATTTGGTTAACTATTTGAAATGTCCTCCTGTTCTGTGCAAGTTAAATCCAGTAAGTCTTGTCTAATTTGTATTTGTTCCTGTGAAGAAGTGCCACAGTGCTATGAACATCTGAAACAATTATTTATTATTTTGCACATCTTAGTAACTTTTAACAAATGCAAACTCAGCAGAAAATATCCTCAATGTTCAGACTCATGCCAAAGGACTTTTAGTCTTTCTTTGGAAATCAGTTGTGTTGGATCAAATTAATGCAAGACCAAGTCACCGTTACACACGTCTGTGCTTGAAACCTTTGTTTTTCACGTTTGGAAATTATCTTCATTTAGGGCGTCCGTCTGTCTGGAGTGGTTGAAAAGAAGTATACTGGACTTTTTGTTTTTAACATATCACCTCATCCAGAAGACATCTGTTTAGGAATTCATGTTTTTGATAACTGAGACTCTCAGCCAACTTAAAACTTTAGTCTGTTTTCACAAGTCGCACTGGTGATTGTAAATGTTTGCGTTTCTTAAGGAGTTCAGGACATCTCTGAGCTGCCATGTTTTTTTAGCACTTTAGAATTACAGCTTTTTTTAATTAAATTTGTGCTGTGTTATATTCATAATGGTGATTACGTCACTTTATGTAAACTTCACTTGTTTATTATCAACTAGACAGCCCAAGCTGACTTGGCTTGATCTTAATTGTTTGGATTAGTTAGTCCAGTGACTTAAAGAAACACCAGATCTCTGGTCTGTAAATGGCAGTGAACTAGTAAACAGGGGTGAAGGCTTGTTCTGTCTTTACATGGTAAAGTTTTAGAACTGTAAGTTATTCTACAGAGTTAAAACTGCCTTGTCACAGACATGTGTTGCTGTCCAATGGAAGGATTTAGCTTTTCAGGAGAGATTTGGTTGAGAGAACTGGTGCCTGAATTTTTGTGGTAAATGTGAAGTTGTAACTTGTAGCCTGGGGTTCAACGTTACAAACTGCAGGTCTGAATTACACCAGCCTCCAGCTTCTGTTGATGTCTTTATGTTGTAATATTTACGGAAACCTGAATGAACTTAATGTTTAAAGTAGGGATGCACTGTACTATCGGCATGGTATTGGTATCGGCTGATATTAGAGATAAAGTTAAATATCGGACATCTGCCATTCCTTCAAAATAACTCACCGATGTAAAAGGTGCTATTTTTGTATGTTCGAATGTTGTCATGGTGTTAGAGTAAATTTCATGAATAAATGTGACATTAAACATAATCAAAGTTGAAGTGTTGCATCATTTTCAGATCCCTTTTGGGCATCTGCATTTGGTAACAGGCCAAATTGACAAAGAACTTGAAGAGTAATACTGTATAGTATTTTAATTCCATAGCAGAGAAAGTTATATATTCTCTGTAAGTAGGTCTAAGGGAAAAAAATCTGTATTGGTAATGGTTATAGGCGAAGCAAGTTTTAACATATTGGCATATCCGATATCGGCCAAAAATCCAATATCGTGCATCCCTAGTTTCAAGGAATGATTCAGCTTTTAATTTTAATTGGCGGGACTGAGGGTGGTTTTAATCTTTTTATTAGTTTAGAAGATTTTCATCAGACTGCAACAACATTAAAATTCATTCAAGAAGACAAACTCATAGCACTGTGTCATTTGGGAACTGGTGCTTTGGGCACATTCTGCAACAAAATGTCCAATTTTTATTAATTTAAAAATGTTGTCAAACATTAGAGTAAATAGGACTCTATTCTTATTCTCTGGTGTTTCATAGTTCAATACTGTATTTCCTGGAACTGTCTTATCATTCTTTGTTTCTTACTCATTTTCCTGTTTTCTTCTCCGTTCTACTTTTATTTCCACATTTTATATATTTTACCACTCTGCTTTTTTTATTTTTATTTTATTTTATTTGCCATCTTCACTTGGTTTATCACAGGATGATGAAGACGATCACTCGCCTCCACAAAGCCATGATGGTGCTGGAGTATTTCACCAGCCATTCATGGGTCTGGAACACAAACAACGTGGCCATGCTGATGTCCCACATGAGCCCCGAGGATAAAAAGGTACAAAACAGAAGAGCTGGCTCTGTTCTGAACACGAGTCTGTTGGACACAGCAGGCAACTCTGCAGCAAAGAAAGAGGAAATTGTATCAACTCATGAGAAAGAAGTCCCATTTGGTTAATTTGACTGTTGAAGGGAACTGATGGCGCTCGTTTTCATCCCTCTAGGTGTTTAACTTTGACGTGCGTCAGCTGCACTGGGCGGAGTACATGGAAAGTTACTGTATGGGAACCAAGAAATACGTTCTGAACGAGGAGCTCTCGGGGCTGCCGGCTGCACGCAAACACCTCAACAAGTAAGGCTTCAGTGTTTCTGGCCTGATGGTCCTGAGCAGAGATGTAATGGTTCCTTGAATCATAGTTTCCTCAGTCTTTCTGGTCGTTTAACCTTCATAAATCATAGTTGGACAGTGAGAATCTAGTCTCTGGGCCTGGGGTAATAATGATCAAAGTGATTTCAAAACCTCAAAAGTTTCTTGGGGAAGGAAAGTTTGGGAGCTGCTTGACCTGAATCCAGTGGGTCGTTTGAGATGGATCTACAGCAGCAGAACCTTCTTTAGCAAGAAATTAGCTCAGCAAAACTGATAGTTTGTTTTTTGGCATGTAACTTGTTTCAGTTTTTTTGTGTGCACTTTGAACAATTCACAAATCAAAACGTTCAGCTCGTTCAGGACATCCCAGCTGAGACTTTTGGTATCTGAGCAATTGTTATTTTTAAATATTTAGCTTTTTCTGCCACATTCTGCTCATTCAAGATGAATGGAGCTTTCCACGTCCTTCAAATGTCCTTGAGCTGTTTGCAACCTTTTCCTGCTTATTTAGCTGTTGTTCTGGTTCAGCTCCTTTCAGCTTCTTGTTGCTTTTTAGCTATTTTTTTGCTCCTTTCAGCTGCTCTCTACAAAACAAAATGTTGCCATTTTTTAAGCTTTGTGTAGATTTCAGCTTTTATGCTCCTTTCAGCTTCCTTCTGCTAAATTCAGCATTTTGCTGCTTTTCATCTACTTTCTATGTATTTTTCTGCCTCTTTCTAATATGTTGCTCTCTTTCTGCTAAGATGAAAATATTATATTTGCTTCAATTGGGAATTTTTTTTCCTGCTTGTTTCAGTTTTTTTTGTTGCTAGTTTCATATTTACTGAAATCTTTTCAGTCTGTTTGCTCTATTCAGCTTTTTTCTACACATTTCTGTTTTTCTGCTGCTTTCAGCTTTTATCTTCCTGCTTTCAGCAAATGTCAGCTGTTCAAATTCAACCCGCGGTAACCGTTCAGAGATCAAACCTTTTCAGCTGGTTTCAACTTCAGCAGCTCTGAGCAATAATCATTTATCATTCACGCTTTCACGCTGCTTTCACAGGAAATTTGTTGTCTCTGAAGTTCAAAACGAGCACCGACTTCATTGTTTACTGTATTCTTCCTGTTTTATTCCTCCAAATTCCTTCAAAGAAGCCTTTAGTTTTCATGTAGCAACCCACAACCTGATTAAAAATCAATTACTGATTATATTTTATTTAAATTTTTTAATGCAACTTTCAGAAACTTATTGAGTGGACATCTATAACTGATTTAACTTGTTGAGTTAAGCCAATTCAAGATGGCTGCCACAGCAAAGCATTCTAAGCAAACAGAAAAATGGCTGTAAGTTTACAGAAATGGAGCTCAAATCTGCTGGTGCTCCATTTTTAATTTGATACCGTGACTGCATGTGGTTGAAGAATTCAAAAGTAAAGATGAAGAATCTATTCTGAGAAAGCAGGTTTGCATAAAGTCCATAATTCTTCTCACATTTTTGTTCCTCCAGGCTGAGAAACATCCGTTACACCTTCAACACCGTCCTGGTGGTGTTCATTTGGCGCATCTTTATAGCCCGGTCCCAGATGGCCCGAAACATCTGGTACTTTGTGGTGAGCCTCTGTTTCAAATTCCTTTCGTACTTCCGAGCGTCCTCCACCATGAGATAATGAGCCGAGTTCGGGGCGGAGAGATGGAGGAACGCAGGAAACTACGCCGGCTGCGGACGATGAGAGGTGTCTGCACCCAAAGGTCCGGTTTACCTGATGAGCAAACAAAGAAAACAAAACGCCAAGGACACACAAAGAAGAGCTCTGGGGCGAGACCCGGAGTCTGCAGCGGCCTAAGACGATGACCATCTCTCTGTCACTTGATCAAACCCAGGATCAGGCTCATCATAGAAAAGACTTCTGAACGTTTGAGCTCCTCTGGTGCCACATTTTCTTCTGCTCACTTCTTGAAAAGCTATGCATCAGATGACGCTCTGCTCCAAAGCTCCAGGCTGTTGTTGTTTATTCTTTTAAGGCTCCTTCTGTTTTTTTGTTGTTGTTTTTGTTGTTGCTTGAATCAATATTTGCCAAGCAGATATTTCACCTAACGGCAGCGCAAAAATAATTTTAGATTTGTTCCAACACAAACCGTCTGAACAACCATTAAGACTGTTGTAAAGGGCTCAGGGGGTGTTTGTGCCGAGTCATGCATGAAACTACGACGATGCACTCCTGTACGTCTTCAGACCGCAGCGAACTCTTTCCTTCGTCAAAACCGAGCACAATGCAGACTTTACCGAGTGCCTGCACGCTGATCCTTCCGACGTCAGCAAATCATGCAGAGGCTTCCTCCTTCGTCTGTCTAGAAGCGTTTTACGATTGTAAAGAGCTGAGGAGAAATGGAGTCCCTTCTAGGCTGTTTTTTTTTTTTCCCTGGGTGGTTTGAAATTAAACACATTCTCCATTTCATACGTAGAGTCGTGCTACAAGTGATTCTTAAATAACTCATGGCTTATTTTCCCAGAATGCATTTTGTCAAGCAGCACTTACTGTCTGTGGATGTTCTGTTACTGTAGTTAGTCTGTTACATCATGTTACATTATCCAATCATTTTTTTATGCAGCGTCTAAAACAAGAAATGCTCCATAACCATTTATTTTATTTATTTTGTTCCCTCAAGTGTTGCCTCTTGACATTTTTAGAACTCGTCTCAGATCTTGTCAAAAATAATCATAAAGGAAGAAAGATCTGTGTTGTAAAGAAATTCTCATGTTGCATTTTTCTATCTTTTCTGTGACCTTTAACCCACTGTGAGCTCTAGAAGCTGGCTGTTTGTGCTTATTGAAATTAATTTGGTTTTGTTTGCATCTTTTCAAAAAGTATCTTAACTTTAAATGGACATGTCTGATTACCAGCGTCTTTAAAGGATGTGATGCTTTATTCCTTAAATCACAACAAAAGCAGCTGTAAACCCTGAACTGTGCCTGAACTCATAATCTAATGTGAGCTCGAATGATCCGATCTGTTTTCTAGTTATTTTTATGCACAGCTGTTCAAGTAGACCGGAAATGAAAATTAAAACGTGTATTTTTCTGCTCGTCATGAGTTTACTGCACCAGCATCAATCTTTGTTGATAATGAAAAATGTAATACACTTCTTTAAACTTGGATTTTTAATTAAAAAAGAGGTTTTGCTTTACTTGGATGTGTGTGAATGTGCTTTTTATTCTGAATGTAAAAGAATAACCTCTTTGGGGGCGGCTATGGCTGAGTGGTTAGAGCAGTCGTCCTCCAATGCAAGAGCTGGGGGTTCAAATCCACCAGCAGTCACATGCCGAAGTGTCCCCTCATTGCCTCCGATGTGTGTCCCATTGGTGTCTAAATGTGATAAAGCACTGATTATTCTCTTTAGGATGATTTGTTCAATAAGCTTTGTATAGATCTAGTAGAGTGCTGTAAGAATGGGTAATGAGGACACAGAATGTGATGTAAAGTGCTTTGAGTGTCTTCATACGATCGAAAGGTGCTATATAAGTACAGTCCATTTAGGTGAATTCTTCCTCCCACTTTGAAACAAGTACGTAAATTATGGTTTGCATGACGATTTAAAGTTTTTAAGTGAATGAGAAAATGCCTGTCCTAGAAGTGACTGGTTCTCCTGTCTGACTTCTGTGATGGTGAGTGGCAACGTCAGGTTTCGTATTTATTTATTTTTATTTTGTGGTTGTTAAACCCCTTTCTAGATCAGAAACTGCATCAGATGAAACCCATTTTCCCAGTTTTAATTGGGAAATAAAGTTTTTATTTAGCAACTTTCATAGATGTATCACAATAAAAGCACAAAATTAACACACCAGAATGCGTATAAGCATCCATATAAATAAAAGCATAACAACATAAGGTCAGTTGGGTATAAAACACACTTCAACTCTACATCTAGCAAGAATCCTGTTTATAAAACAGGTTTTTTTAAATGCATAGATAGAATCGAGGTACCATGAACAACGTCTGTCCTGACGAGCTTAACCTGAGAGATGGTGTGGAGCTGAGGCAGAGATATGAGCTTGTTCATGCAAAGCTCTAAAAGTTTAAACCAACTGGGAGCCGGGGAAAGGAAGCTGAAGCAGGTGTGAGGTGAGCCCATTTAAGTTCTGGACAACCTGAAGGTCCAGCTCCTCATTTACATGTGAGCAAGCTGTTAAAATGGCCTGAACGAGAAGAAATAAAATGAAAGATCAGTTCAGTTTTTGACAAGAAAACTTTTCTATTTTGAGATGGAAGCGAGAGTTGTTGCTCTGTAGTTGTACAGTTTTTAAAATGACGTCCAGGTTTCTGAGGCTGAACAGAAGGTCCTAAATCCCCAGAGGAGAAGTGTCATTTTCAGGAGCATCAATCAGAGTTTCTGTCTGATCTGCGTTCAGTTCTGAGCAGTTTAAGGACTTTAATGTATGAAACTCCCTTTGAATGCTGCCTTGATATATCTACATGTCTCGTCGTCAGTGCAGTTACAGCGTGTGCTCTCAAGACATCATTACCTGCAGCGTCCCCTCGGTGCGGACCAAATTTGGCAAAAGGGCCTTATCTTCCTCTGCTCCTGTGTCCTGGAACAGCTGACAAAAAGATCTGAAGCTGTCGACGTTGACCTCTTAACGGATTTTAAACAAGTTCATGGCAAAACCCAACACCGACATGTTTCTGTTTTTAGATTTTACATCGTTTTATAATGTAGCATGTTTTCTTATTCTGTTTTCTATCACTTTTATTTATTTTTCATTTCATATGAATGTTTGTGCGTTTTGTTTTAAACGGGTCTCTCTTGTAAACGAGTCCTCGTGACTCAGTGAGACTAACCTGTATAAATAAAGGTTGAATGAATGAACACCAGGGCTGGATATCATCAGCAGAAAACTGAAATCACACCATTTCTAAACTGTTGAATTTCCTGCCCAAGGAGTAAGAATAAATAAAGTGGGTATTCGATTAAATCAAATTTAACGCAAGTAACTAAATCAAGTGTTGAGCCTTTCAAACAGTGGAGTCCAATTCTGGTCCTCGAGGGCCACCATCCTGCATGTTTTAGATCATTCTCTCCTGATTTAAATGAAAGGGATTAATGGTCTTCTGCAGAACTTCACTAAAGAGCAGGAAAACAACTAAAACATGCAGGACAGTGGACCTGGAGGACCAGGTTTGGACACTACAGTTTTCAAAGGTTTTGTAGCCATGGCTCATAGATTTTGGTTTATAGTGACTCGAAGGCCATCTGGACTGGCCTCGGGTCCCTAGTGGGGGAATATGTAGCGTGAAGCTGCACTAATGCTCGAATTATGAATTGTGTGCTTTAAATTTATCTCTGACCTCAATAATGTCTGTTTTTCTACACATTTCTCGTCAGGGACACGGAGTCAGCTACAGTCTGACAAATGTTGACCTTCCTCTGTTTCTAAGAAAGAAAAACATCATTAATGAAGTTTGTTTTATTTGATTAACAATGTGGGAACATGAATAATTTTGATTGTTGTTCTCAATCATTATAATGAAATCATGTAAAATATTACAATGCGGATAACATATTCCTCATTTCTGTGTTACAGAAAGTGATTATTCCTTCAGAGACACCTGTTGTGAGCAGTCTTTGAGCTGAAGCTGTTTTCTTCAGAGGGGAGTCGCAGTGTTCCTTACAAGTAGTCTAAACAATATTCTCAGAGCTGTTGTTTTGCACAAAGATCCTTTGTGTAAAAAGCAGTTCGCCTTGGACCCCCAAACTGAGTACAGTAGACCGTCTCCAACCCCGAACCGGAAGGTGGTTCGTCTGTGGACCACATCCGAGAGGTCACGCCAAAGTCCACTCGTTCCAACTCCTGAGCAGATAAAAATGTCGCTCAGTTACAATTGTTAGAAGTAAATAACTGCAGAAGATGAAGCCTTTTTCCACTGCAAGACTCATGTTCTTGGCTTGAAGTCCAAACGTGCAGAAGGTACTGATGGACGGTGTACCTTCTCATCAGAGGTTGCCCTCAGACCCCTGAAGCTGTCACAGTGATGGTCAGCTACCTTGGGCTTCCCGGCGAGTCCTCCTCATGGTGTGTCTGGTCTGATCCACCAGAAAACCCCAGAAAGACGAGTGACCTGGTGCCTTCAAGCTGACCCGGTAAGGAGCAGAACCTGGTGACATGATGCCTTGGTCTGGTTATGCTATTTTAAGCTGATGCATCTTGGTAAAGCATTTCCTGGCTTGCAGTGATGATAAATGACTTTATCTGATCAGATTAAAGCTTCAGTATGTAACATTTTTTATAAACATATTTCTTCACTCTGCCACATCTGACAGACTGATGTTAGCCAGGTAATCTCTGAAAAAAATATATATATATACATATATATATTGTCCCCTTGCTTCTCCAGGTGGTAAATAAGCATTTCTAAAAAGAAAAAGTGACCCGCCATTTTCCAGCCAATAAAAACAGAGTTTGTAACCAGCCAATAAAAACAGAGCTTGAATTTGAATCAGCCAATAAAAACAGAGCTTGAATTTGAATCAGCCAATAAAAACAGAGCTTGAATTTGAATTTCAGCAGGGCCAGGGGGAGCAGAGCCATATATGGCTCTGAGGGGGAGGGATCAGAATGCTTTGCCTGTTGAAAATTGTTCTAAGTTCTGCGCTCTACAGAAAGTTACACATAGCACCTTTAAACAACTTCTTTCCACCAAAAATCCAAAGTAACTACTATTTGTTAAAATAGCCAAACTTTGTCTAAATTCATGCGCGTATAAAACTGAAATAATTCCTGCTCAAAGAGTCAATTTTGCCTTAGATAAGAGCCTTGATTGATTCATTGTTATTGTTTATTATTTTTGTTGATTTTAGTTGGATTATTTTTGTAATAAAACTTCAAAGACAACTTTGGTCTCTTCATTCAGATGAATATTCATGTGTTATGATATAAAACTCCCTGTTATTAACGGATTCTACTTCAGTGACTGATTCTGATTATTAAAGGGTAAATAAGTTGTTGTTGGGTCAGTAAACTGACCAGCTGTTGCCCCACTTTAACGAGAGCTAAAGAAATAAAACAAATACAGGTAGTCCTCGACGTACGGCGGTCTCGACTTACGGCGATTCGGTGTTACATCACGCATCTCATTAATAATTTAAAAATAATAATACAATTTTTTTTTGTTTAAATGTTCTTGATTTTATGTGTACAGCACTTTGTTGCAGCTGTGGTTGTTTTAAATGGCTTTATAAATAAATTATTATTTTGAAGCTGATTACGCAGTTTTCGGCGGTGTTCGGCAGTTTTCGGCAGTTTTCGGTTAGCTTCGGTTAGCTCCGGCTTCGACAGCCGGCTTTGGACGGACCGTGTGTCCGATCAGAGATCGCTTCGCTCGGATAAATTAGCTGGAAACGCTTGGTGAACTCTGTGGACGTCTCAGGCAGACGAACGGCTTGGCGGCCTGGATGTTGGTGGGACCCGGAGCTAACATGCTAAAACGCGGACAAACGGCTTCACTAGCTCCCAGTAAGAAATTAACTCTTTTTTTCCTTCATTATGGCTCCAAATGTACTGTTTTTTGATAATTATGTAGAGTACTGTGTTAGGATAGGCGAAGTGCTTGGTAACTACAGTACCGTACATGTACGTGTATAGGTGACGGCTAGTGCTTCCGACTTACGGCGATTTTCGACATACGAACGGGCGTAGGAACGGAACTCGTTCGTAACTCGGGGAGTACCTGTACAGTATAGTGAAGGGGATGGAGAACCCTTCTTCCTCCATCTCTCTCCTTCATATTGCTACAAGAATTTGCAAACAAACAAACCAAAGAACTGATTGGTTGAATATGAAGCTGAAGTAGCAGCGTAGCTTCGCCTGCAGCTGGTGAGGCTCTGAAGCCGAGCTAAAAGCTGAAAACCTTCTGGGAACGTTGTTGCATGTTGGTAACTAAACTGAAATGATCTGACTGTCACGCGGCGCCTGAGTGTGCAAATTTACATTCTGGGTGGTTGCTCATTTTGCTACGGTCACCTTGTTTTGCTTTAAATATTGTTTCCCAAAGGTGACCTTGCAACTTTAAATGTCTTCAACTGATCTGAGACGCGTTAAAGCAACAAGTTGTCGCCTCCTCAGCTTTTTGTTTCACCTCGTCTTCAAGTTGCTTCACCCGCTCCACACGGCCTTTTAACCCCAAGCAGAGATGGTGTGCCGCAGAAGGATGTGCATGATGTCGCCGTGTGTGTGCACAAGGAGGAAACCATCAAAGTTCATGCTCAGTAATCCAGGTTAAAAAAAAATCCAACAAAGTTCAATCAGGTTACCTGACAGTTTTTATTTTTTATTTTGTTGAAATGCTTCATCCAGTCCGAGGAGCCCCAACAAACTCAGTTCCACAAGCAGCACACCCACATGGTGCACAGCCAGTTTGCTGGTGATAAGATGGTTTTTGGGGCCCACCCTCTCCCCTGTCGACTCATCTGAGGCAGCCATAGCCAAAGTAGCTCAAAACGTCAAAGTTCATGCTCAATAATTAAAAAAATCCAACAAAGACAGGTCATCTGGACAGTGTTTTTTTTATTTTTTTTAGATGTTTCGTCCTTCATCCAAAGGACTTCATCAGGAGGAGTCGACGAAGGAGAGGGCAGGCCCCAAAAACCATCTTATCACCTGCAAACTGGTTGGTTCACCGAGAGTGCTGCTTGTGGGACTGTTTGTCTCCTCGGACTGATAAAGTCCTTTGAATGGACAAAACATACGTATATAAAAATATTTTAAAAAACTGTCCAATGACCTGACTGAACTTTGCTGGCTACATTAGGAGAACATCCCGGCAAATTTACTTTGATTTCTTATTTGTTGCAACTGAAACACAATTTGGGACGTTTCAAGATTTTCGAATGAGCTGTTCTGGAAGAGAAACTATCAAACATGGAATGAACTTTATTGATCCCTGAGGGAATTGATGCATGAGGTCAAGATTTTGGTTCTGATTTAGTGAGAAATTATTTTCTGAAAAGTTTAGCTTATATCATTGGAAATTATTATTAAAGGCTCTGTTTAAAAATCCTATCTTGTTCTCAATAACATTAAAAAAACAAACATGTCATTAAATTTACAGTTGATCCTGGTCCAGAATCAGAACCACAGCTCTCAGTGACAGAAATAAAGCTGAATGTTTCAAGGCCTTCAGCTCATTTGTATTATAAACTGATGTTATAAATCTGTATCTTTTTGTTTCACAGAACGTCTTGTCCTTTTCTGGAAACTGTTGACGCACGGGTGTAATAAGTTATTTTGTTTTTCAGATTAAATCTCTGTTGTGGGGTTGTGTTGGCTTACGCGACTCTGCAATATCGCGTGGACATCGGGGGCAGTTCCCTTGGATTGGCAGACTGGGGTGGTGGTTCCCCTATTCAAAAAGGGGGACCGTAGGGTGTGTTCCAACTATAGAGGGATCACACTCTTAAGCCTCCCTGGTAAGGTCTATTCAGGGGTTCTGGAGAGGAGGGTCCGTCGGATAGTCGAACCTCGGATTCAGGAGGAGCAGTGTGGTTTTCGTCCTGGTCGTGGAACACTAGACCAGCTCTACACCCTCAACAGGGTCCTGGAGGGTGCGTGGGAGTTTGCCCAACCAGTTTACATGTGCTTTGTAGACTTGGAAAAGGCATTCGACCGCGTCCCTCGGGGGGTTCTGTGGCGGGTACTCCGGGAGTATGGGGTACCAGGCCCATTGATATGGGCTGTTAGGTCCCTGTACGACCGGTGTCAGAGCTTGGTCCGCATTGCCGGCAGTAAGTCAGGCTCGTTTCCGGTGAGAGTTGGACTCCGCCAAGGTTGCCCTTTGTCACCGATTCTGTTTATAACTTTTATGGACAGAATTTCTAGGCGCAGCCAAGGTGTTGAGAGGATCCGTTTTGGTGGCCTTAGAATCGCTTCTCTGTTTTTTGCAGATGATGTGGTCCTATTGGCTTCATCAGCTCGTGATCTACAGCTTTCGCTGGAGCGGTTTGCAGCTGAATGTGATGCGGCCGGGATGAGGATCAGTTCCTCCAAATCCGAGGCCATGGTCTTGAGCCGGAAAAGGGTAGCGTGCCCTCTCCGGGTCGGGGAGGAGGTCCTTACCCAAGTGGAGGAGTTTAAGTATCTCGGGATCTTGTTCACGAATGAGGGAAAACTGGAGCGTGAGATCGATAGGCGGATAGGTGCAGCGTCCGCAGTGAAGCGGGCGCTGTACCGGTCTGTCGTGGTGAAGAGAGAGCTGAGTCAAAAGGCAAAGCTCTCAATTTACCGATCGATCTACGTTCCCACCCTCATCTATGGTCATGAGCTTTGGGTTATGACCGAAAGAACAAGATCTCGGATACAAGCGGCTGAAATGAGTTTTCTCCGCAGGGTGGCTGGACTCTCCCTTAGAGATAGGGTGAGAAGCTCAGTCATCCGGGAGGGACTCGGAGTAGAGCCGCTGCTTCTCCACATCGAGAGGAGCCAGTTGAGGTGGCTCGGGCATCTGGTTAGGATGCCTCCTGGACGCCTCCCTGGTGAGGTGTTCCGGGCATGTCCCACCGGGAGGAGACCCAGAGGAAGACCCAGGACACGCTGGAGGGACTATGTTTCTCGGCTGGCCTGGGAACGCCTTGGGATTCCCCCAGAGGAGCTGCTCCAAGTGGCTGGGGAGAGGGAAGTCTGGGCCTCCCTACTTAGGCTGCTACCCCCGCGACCCGACCCCGGATAAGCGGAAGAAAATGGATGGATGGATGGATCTCTGTAATTAATCAAGACTATTCAAGTTTTATTACTCAAAATAAAACAAGTTTAATTATTTACACAGATTATGGGTTTATGTGGTGAAATGCACAAAGTCAAAGTTAATCAAACCATTTACGGTATGTTAACTGAGTTTTGTTGAAAATGGTGCCAGAAGGATCAATAAAGACTGGATGGGCCATTTTAATTTGAAACCACGATGAGGGAATAAACTGGTTCACAGGTTTGATTCCTTCATTTTATTCAAAGTTGGAGCTTGGCTGCCATTTGAGACCCGACCAGAGGGACGGCGTGATTGACCAGAAAACAAATGAATCGTTGGTCTCGGCCTGTCCAGCTGACCTGGTTCCTGTGGAGCAGAACAGATCTGCTCGTAGCTGCAGTCAGATTAAAGAGCCGAACTGAACCGCTCCATTAAGATTTAATGGATTAGACCTGACGCCGTGAGTGAAAGGATTGACCTCGTCTCACTTTCAACAGCTCTCTGTTTTCATTTTCGAGGGGATTTCTAGTGATGAAAGCGTTTCACCATCCCGTTGTCACCTTTGACCCGGGCATGGGTTAAAGTCTATGGGTTTCATCGTAGAAATATCATCCTTTTAGTAATGTGTGATGAGATGATTAAAATAATACAGTAGGTCACATAAACTGTCACCGGGGTTGATTTTCAAACTATGACTGCTATCATGTTGCATTTTAGAGACTAAAGTTTGTGCCGAGCGATCATTTAACATGGTCATATAGGTAGATGTTGCTGTGTGGTCCTCATGGAGATTTTTGTCCCCCATTGTGTGGGAGTTCTAGCCACGTTCACTTTCCCCACAGCTGCCGTGCATATCAATCAGCAACCGCTCCACACCTGCACCTCATTTGGAGGACTACTCTGCTGAGAGTAAAAGCTTCTGCCTGATGTTCCTCCAGCACTGGCATCATACCTTATGGTAAAGGTGATGGACAGATACACCTTTCTCCAGAATCTCTTTGTTCACACCTTGTTTTACCTCAAGTCCTGGAACCTGAAAGTCTTCCAAGACCTTCTCGTTCCTTGTGACTACGGGCACATTCACACCGGTCTGCTTTAATTAAACTCTAGTCCATTTGTCTAGAACGGGTCTGCAACCTGCGGCTCTGGAGCCACATGCGGCTCTTTGGTCCCGCTTCAGCGGCTCTTTCAAGCTTTGATCAAAACTGAAATGGTCGTTATAAGACAAAAAACGACTAGTTTCAGCAGTTTTTCTGTCATTTCATTAGCAAATATGTGAATATTGGGACAAGTACAAGGAGTAAAAGTTAAACTTTATGCTTTATTTCTATACTTAATTCATTTTTCCACAATAAAAAAAAATACCTAGGTTTGTATAGGTCATAGTTTTTATTAATTAACAAACCCTCTCTTTAAAAGAATCTTTTTTTTCCCATTTGCTTTAAATTGTAAAAAATAAAAATTATTAGTTATTTTATTTTGATAATGTCACCCCTAGTGGCCCAGCGGGTTTGGATGTTGTCAGTCCATTTTATGGGCGCAATCAACTGTTATCATTCCCATATGTAGCGGCGAAATTGTCCAATCTACCTGCTAGCATGTTTAAAATAACGTTATCAGCGTTATTATTGCTGTGAGTAGGCAGCGTGTTTACGTAAACCCTGAAGTGTAGCGTTTTTTTGTTTGTTTGTTTTTTCAGGTTATGTAACCGTTTTCCTAAACATAACCCCCTTACCCTTGTGCCTGAACCTAACCAAGACCCTAAACCTAACGCCAGAAGCTTTACTGTAAACTTTAACACATGGCAAAAGACGGAGCCTGCTGTCATCGCTTGTAACGGCGACAACATACTTTTAAACCTCCTAGGAGGTACAGGAGGGGCAATCTGACCCATAGGAATGGGGATGATAATAATTGATAGAGGCTAACATCCGAAGCGGGCAGCACAAAAACCCCTTCCAACAAACCTAAAGTGGCCCATGGGCCACCAGTTGATAACCACAGTTGTAGCATGTTGCGGCTCTGAACACTTAATTTAGTGAACAAAGGCGTAAAATGGCTCTTTTGATTGTAAAGGTTGCAGACCCCTGGTCTAGAAAGTCTGGTTCATTTGAGGAGGTATGAATGCGCAATCCAACTCTGATGTGGACCAAAAAAAACGAACTCTAGTTCACCCTGATGCTCAACTGAAGTTGGTTGAACTCTAGTTCACCTAGGTCTCAGTTCGGTTGAAGGGAACTGTAGTGCGGTTCGAATGCGTTGTGAATGCAAGCGGACCCGAGACCGCTCCAAAAGCAGGAAGTGGACTAGCGCAGGGGATTCTGGGTAAATACAACCAAAACAAACACGCATTTCTCATACCTCATATGCAGCCGTCTCAGCTGCCTTGTGTGAAAAACAACATTCTCCATGGTCTTCTGCCTCATCTTCCCCTCATGCTGAGTCCATTGCTGAAAAATGTTTGTTTGGCACATGAGGCACAGACAATACAAAAATCCTAAGACGCCACTCCATTTTTGTTTTTATTTCCAGAAGTAAGTTGCACTCAGTGTCTTCTTCAGAGGTTTGTGTGTTTCCTTCAGTAGTTCTTGGTGCAGCGCCACCACAGGTGGGGGGGGGGGGCAGGTTGGCTTGATCGACTCAGTGCAGTGTGAATGTGAACCGCACCAGCTGAAAATGTAAACAAATGTTCTAAATTTTGGTCCCCAGTCGAATCGAGTCTACCGGACTATCAGGTGTGAAAACGACCGCCTCATCCTGTTCGTGTCCCACAAACATCCAAAAGCTACAGTCTGGACCTACAACCTTCAACCAACTCCAATCATTACAATTTACAAATTGGCTTTTCTATGTATGTGAATGTTCTTGTAAAGTGCCCTGAGTCAACTTTGTTATGATTTGGTGCTATATAAATAAACTGAATTGATACGACTCCTCTCTCCACTGATACTCGTCTCCTCTGCATCAAGGCTCCAACCTCACCTCTCTCCCCTCTCTGGCTCTGTAAGAACAGACTCTCTTTGCAAACTAATATTATACAGTCAAAGCCTAAAGACATTCAAGATTACTTACCGTAACTTGTCCCTCTTCCCGTACACCCCTGAGATCCTCACCTGTGAAGGCAATTTATTTTTGTACTCCTGACTCTGTCTCTCTCTCTTTGTCTGCCACTTCAGATCAAACCTTATCTAAAATTGTGTCACGTAGCAGAGCAGTGAGGGAGAATTGGAAATACTCTCCATCTGTCCGTGCATGTTGTGAGCATGATAAATTATTGACTTCCATTTTGGTGCATGGCTGCATCTAGGTGTAAGAATGGTCACCATCAGAAATGGGGTTGCCACATCAAAGTCCAAGATGGCCACATATATATGGTGGCCAACTGGGATTTTGATGTGGCAACCCCATTTCAGATGGCGACCTTCCTTAAACTGCCCATACCTTTATTTGAGGTAATAATGCTTTCTAGTTTTTATACTGCTTAAAACTATAGTTTCCTCAAATTATAGGGGTGGCCGAAGATTAATCTATGGTGGCCAAGGCCACCATTGGCCACCCCCTGGCTCCACCATTGTGCCTGGTCGTGGACAGTTTATTTATAGCACCAAGTCACAACAGAAGTTCTCAGGGCACTGAACAAATACATTCATATACATAAAAATTCAATTAACACTATTTAAGGAGCCAAGATGGTCTAGTGGCAGGGCTTTTGACTTGGGACCCGAAGGACGCGGGTTCGCGCCCCGGCCACTACCCACCTTGGGGTGTCTATGAGTGCACACCTATTTCTCCAGCTCCCCGGGCGCTTTCGGGCTGCTCACTGCACCACCTGGTAGGTGGTTGGGTTAAATGCAGAGACGAATTTCGACTGTGTATGGGAAACATACGCAGATGACAGGAAAATACATTATTATTATTATTATTATCTAAGGTAGGGTGAGGTAGCCAGCCTGCACCCTTCTCCTGCCAGGATCAGTCACTCTGCACCACCTTGGACAAACAAAAAATAAATAAAAAGATAAATCCTACCTCTTTTCTTCTATGGAAGTTCCACCCATTTGAATATCTTGCACCAAAACATTAAGGTTTGCTTGCAATGCCCGCATGCCTCAATGACTATCGCCCAGTAGCACTCACCCCCATCCTGATGAAGTGCGTTGAACGGCTAGTCATGAAAAGCATCACATCTGTCCTCCCTGCCTCCCTGGATCCCTTCCAATTTGCATACCGACCTAATCGCTCAACCGACGATGCCATCTCCTCTGCCCTCCACACAGCTCTCACACATCTGGACACGAAGGACTCTTATGTTAGAATGCTGTTCATCGACTTCAGCTCGGCATTCAACACCATCATCCCCCAACAGCTCATCCATAAACTGGACAGTCTGGGGCTGAACACCTCAATGTGTAACTGGCTGCTAGACTTCCTGACCGGGAGACCACAGACAGTACGGATCGGGAGTAACACATCTAGCACCATCACATTGAACACAGGGGCCCCACAAGGATGTGTGCTGAGCCCCCTTCTATTCACCCTGCTAACACACGACTGCACACCATCGTACAGCTCCAACCACTTCATCAAGTTTGCGGACGACACAACAGTGGTAGGTCTCATCAGCAACAACGATGAGACGGACTACAGGAACGAGGTGAGCCGCCTGGCCTTGTGGTGCGGACACAACAATCTCACTCTCAACGTGGAGAAGACAAAGGAGATTGTTGTGGACTTCAGGAAGAGGGATGCCCAACATGCCCCTCTGACCATCAACAGCACCGCAGTGGAGAGAGTAGACAGCACCAAGTTCCTGGGAGTGCACGTCTCAGAGGACCTGTCCTGGAGCAGGAACACTGCATCACTGGCCAAGAAGGCTCACCAGCGCCTCTACTTTCTCCGCAAGCTGAAAAGGGCTGGAGCTTCAACCCCCATCATGTGCACCTTCTACAGGGGTGCCATAGAAAGTGTCCTGACCAGCTGCATCACGGTGTGGTTTGGTGCATGTACTGCATCCTGCCGCAAGAGCCTCCAGCGCATCGTGAGAAGCAGCTGAGAAGATCGTCGGCACCTCCTTGCCCTCACTGCAGGACTTACACAGCAAACGCCTCACTCGGAAAGCCCACTGCATGGCAGGTGATCCCACACACCCACTACACAGCCGCTTTAGACTGCTGCCATCAGGGAGGAGACTGAGGAGTCTCCAGGCTCGTACCAGCAGACTGAGAGACAGCTCTGTTCATCAGGCAGTCAGAATGCTAAACACTCTGCCTGCTCTGCCTCCCCTCCCATTTGAACTGCCTTAACACAAAAAACTTTCTCACACATTACCACTCAACACAAAGTTTTTAACACTGGACTCTGTGTCATCAAACGGGTTATTCACTAAACTCTCGGTCATGTGCTCATTCAGTTTGCACTACTTCTCATATTTGCACTAATGTTTGTATTACATTACTGCCTATAGTCATACTACTGTTTACATTCACTGTTTACATTTATTAATACGGTTTACATTTATTACTACTGTTTTACATTTATTACTACTGTTTACATTTACACTACTTTTATATCTACACTACTGCTGATACATATACAGTATTCTCTGACTAGCCTTATCTAAGGATGCCAAATGTGCCTTATGTGCCTTACTGCATATGCCACTTTGCCTCTATACCAACATCAACTACCTCATACATATACTGTGTACATTAACTCATATGCTGCTGTGCCACTCTTTGCAAATGTCAATGCTAGAACCTTCAGTTTATTTTATAGATATACTTTTTATACTTTTTATACTACTATGCAAAAACTCAGGACAGTATTACACTTTTATTATTTCATTTTATGCTTATGTTCATTGGGTGTTTGGTGTTTTAGGGGTGTTTGGTGTTTCAGTGTTGGTGTAAATTTTCATACTTTTATACTACTATGAAAAAACTCAGGACAGTGTTACACTTTTACTATTTTATGCTTATGTTTATTAAATGTTTTAGTGTTTAGTGTTTAGATGGTTACTGTTGCACCGAGGGACTGAGAGAAACGCAATTTCAACCCTGTGTATGTCCTGTACATATTGCAGTTCTGACAATAAAGTTGACTTTGACTTTTCTCTGTACAAGTCCAGGAAAAACACTCACCTTGAAAGCAACAAACATTCACTATTCAAATCTCTCAGCAACAGGATTCAGTGACAGGCTCAGGGTACCGCCTATTTTTAGATTAAACTTTAATCCATTTAAATCACATCTGAGCTATTTGTCCATACACACCAAAAACACAAACACAAAAAGTGGTATATAATTTGCACAACGTAAGAAAATGGAAACTACTTAAAACTAAGAATATAGACAGAAACTGATGGTCTACTGACATGGCTTGGACATCGATGGGGTCTGCTTGTGACAAAAAGTGCAAAACAAGAAATTTAAATCAAATGATCTCCAACTTGTTTGAATTTGTTGTGGGGCAGAGTCTGCAGAGGATTTCAGGCTGTTTTCAGCAAAGACGGCATCTAATCATCACATTTAAACCCCACCGTTCAGCCAAATATTAATTAAAGCTTGTACCACTGGTTTTATCTATACTAAAACTATTTGAAATGTTAATTTTTAGATGCTATGAAGTAAAAAAAAAACACAAACAGGCCCAGCAGATGATCTGTATTTATGTGAGAGGTGCGTAACTTTTGGCATTTCCTTTATGAAACAAAATACATGCAGTAATGGATCTGACTGCAGATCGTTTTATCTCCCTGTGTTCTTCGTAGACTCTCCGATGTGGAAAACATTCAGCTGTTGTTGCTTCATCTGAGCTTGGCAACACCTCCCTGACAACTGTGGCGCAGCAACCGGGCCAAGAGCTGCGAGTCCCTTCCAGTCACCACAACCAGCAAGCTCTGGGCCTCCGGGCTGCGTAAACAGGAGCCAGGGGGCTTAAAGGGCTTAGGAAGCACCAAGGCTGACGAAACTCACCTGTAATATAAAACATTAAAGAATGGGTTTGGCCTTACAGCTGATAATGAGGCACTATTTAGGGATTAAAAAAAAAAACTAGTTTATAACAAGGCTTAGATTTGCTCGTATGGATTTTACTCTTCTATAATAGAGACAGGCAGTAAAACTGAATAAGCAAAGATGAGTGAGAAATCTAATTGAAAACATGAGAAGCACAAAATGTATTCAAGAGTTTCTGGAACCATTACAAGAACAAGTTTAGAGTCTTGAGGTACGAGATTTTGTGCTCTTAAGAACATTTAAGTGTTTTTTTTTTTTACAGCACAGCAGTTATTTAGTAATCTAGTTGCAGAAAAAGTTAAATACACGCCCTCTCCCCCCGTCGACTCTTCTGAGGCAGCCATAGTCAAAGTGGTTGAAAACATCAAAGTTCATGCTCAATAGTCCAGTTTAAAAATCCAACAAAGTTGAGTCAGGTCCTCCGGACGGTTTCTTTTTTTTATTGAAATGTTTCATCCTTCATCCAAAGGACTTCATCAGAGGATAGACTCAGATGGACTGAGTTTGTTGTGGCTCCTTAGACTGATGAAGTCCTTTGGATGAAGGACAAAACGTTTCAACCAATAAAGAAACTGTGCAGATGACCTGACTTAACTTTGTTGGATTATTTGAACATCTGCTGTGGTAAAACATGAATCTACAGAGAAATATGACGTTATCTGGTAGAACTGTAGAAATGCCCTACTGAAGGTTTTTAACGACATCTTTCTATCCACAGATACTGGTGACTCTGTGCTGCTTGTCCTATTGGACCTCACATCCGCTTTCGACACCATCGACCATGAGATCCTCATTGCTAGGTTGGAGCAGTGGGTGGGCATCTCAGGATCAGCCCTAAACTGGTTCAGATCCTACCTCTCTGACAGGTCTTTTTGTGTGTCCATCAATGATTTTACTTCTGCAGTGGCGGCTCTTAAATGGGGGGTTCCGCAGGGGTCCATCCTGGGTCCTCTCTTGTTCTCCTTATACCTGCTGCCACTCGGTGCTATTTTCCGGAAACACAATATACCTTTCCACTTCTACGCTGATGACTGTCAAATCTACTTCCCCCTAAGACAAAATGGTACAGGCTCTATTCAACCTCTGCTCGACTGCCTGGCTGACATCAGGGACTGGATGGCTTTAAATTTCTTAAGCTTCAATGATAAGAAGTCTGAAGCCATATTGTTCCTTCCCAATGACACAACCTCAAACCACTGCATTGACCTGTCTGCTCTACCCCTGTCCGAAAAACAAAAAGTCAAAAATCTGGGAGTGATAATGGATCCTTCCATGAAACTCAACAGTCATGTAAACATGATCGTCAAATCCTGTTTTTTCCAGCTGAGGCGTCTGTCTAAGCTGAAGCCCATATTATCCAAAAAGCACCTGGAGACAGTGATTCACGCATTCATTACATCTAGGCTTGATTACTGCAATTCACTTCTGTTTGGCGTCAGTCAAGCCACCATTGCACGATTACAACTGGTTCAGAACGCAGCTGCCCGATTTTTAACCAGCACACGCAAAAGAGAGCACATTACACCAGTCTTGGCCTCCCTTCACTGGCTACCGGTTCATCTTCGAATCCAATTCAAAATTCTCATGTATGTCTACAAATCGCTGAACAGTCTCGCCCCCGCCTATCTCTCGGATCTGATACACCCATATGTCCCTCCACGTGCTTTGAGGTCAGAGGATCAGGTACTCTTAATAGTTCCAGAAACTCGCCTTAAGCGCAGGGGTGACAGGGCGTTCTCTGTAGCAGGCCCAAGACTCTGGAACGAGTTACCGCTGCTCATCAAACAGGCCCCCTCCCTCTCGGTTTTCAAATCCCGGTTAAAAACTCACTACTACTCCATTGCTTTCAATGCCAGCTGATTTGTATTGGATCGTTTGATTTATGATCTGCAATGTTTTTATGTTTTTCGTGTTGTACTTCATTGTCTGTGTTGCCTGTTGCGTGTTTGTTTGTCCAGCACTTTGGTGTGGACTTGTTCCTGTTTAAAGTGCTTTATAAATAAAATGGTATGGTATGGTATGGTAACTGTTTAAAACTCATCATCATCATCATCATCATCATCATCATCATCATCATCATCATCATCATCATCATCATCATCATCATCACCTTTAATTAACCGGATAAAACCCACTGAGTTCAAGTATTCTGTTCCTAACTTGACCTGGCTAAGCATGACTCAAAAATTTTACCCACAGAAATGGCTTTCAGTTTAACATGTATGGGCATGATGTATACAATATTTTACTTAAACTTTTTAGACAAAATAAAATAACGTTAAAAAATACACAAGCAACACTTAAACACAGACATGTCAGGGAAGTGACCCGGACAAAACAGTTTTATTTAAAAAGACCTGAATTTTTATTTTGCAAAAGCATTTATTGTTGTGTGTTCTATTGAACATTTTCTGAAAATGTTACTGAACAGATATAAAATGTAGAATTATACAGAAATACAAATGTTAAGTGTCTGCACTGTCAGTGTTTTGGACACTTGAAAAGAAAACAAGTTTGACAATAAAAATGTTTTCTGTAAATCCTCGTCCTAAGAACAGAACCCTGACGTGTGTTTTTCATGAGGAGAGGCAGAGCCGGACGGAAACAGAGTTGCAGGTTCTTATCTCAGACACGTTTTGTTCTTCAGGAGCAGCAGCAGGTCAGTGACCCGGTTCTGAAAGCAACGACCCGTCAAGCCATCATCAGGTGAGGGATCTTCATTTGATCCACTCCAGTTGGGTTCACTGGTAATTCTTCACAACGTGAGCTTTGCTCTCAGTTTCTTGTCCTGACTTTTAAAACTTTGCCTCAAAGGTTTTTAATTTAATTTTTTATACATTAAAAATAAAACAACCGTGATGCTCAGTCTGGCTTTACGTTAGTTTAATTATTCACATTTTAATCTGGCTCCTAACTGACTTATATTTACAGGAAATGCAATTTCTTTAGTTTCTTTACTACTTTCAGATGAATTTTTAGGAATAAAAATGTACTTTTATTTTATTTTAACTTACATTTCTTATCTTCCCCCCTCTTTCTTTCATCGCTGGTTTAACAAGAATTTGATATTCGAGTTCATGTTTTACATTTTTAAAGCCAACCTCTGGTGTTTCCTCGTCCCTTTGGCGTTACTATGATTTCATCTTTTTCACGTTCTACGGCTGTTTTAACTGAACTTTATGCATTATTTTGTTATTGTTTGCTCATTTGTTGTTTTTATGTCGAGTTAGTTTTTAATCTGGTGTAAAGTTTGTTGTGTTTTTTATAATCTGACATGTTGTGGGAGTAATCTGCAGGTGATGAGGATTTAAGGAATAATTGACTGGTTTTAACATGTCTCTGTTGTTCTGTCAGTAACTTTGTCTTCTTATCACGATGGTTTGTATCTTCTGACACTTGTATCATCTGCTTTATTTGTGCGTCTGCACCAGGAATCAGACTGTTGACCTTGAACTCACATTCTTTATCATTTATTTAACCAAGTTAGCTGAGAACAAACTCTCATTTTCAATATCGACCAGTTTCTTCTTCTGCTGAGTTTAAACTCACCATCAGAACCTGCTGGCTCGTTGTTGAGGTTCTGGTCACTCCAAACGGTTTGGTTTCAGCTCTGAGGCCCGATCCTGACGTTCAGTGATGAGGGCCGCGGCCGCTCTGCTCTCTCTGTGCTTCTGGGTCGACGCTGCAGCTCAGACAGGTGAGGTGAAAGGTCACGACAGGCGTGGTGGTGCGCCTCAGAACGATGCTGAGCTCTTAAGGATTGTTTTGATGTTTTTTTCTCAGATGAGGAGTGTGGCGCCCCTCTTCTGTGGACCCCCACAGTCCAGTCTTTGAGGGTTGTTGGAGGAAGCCAAGCCTCGTCTGGATCACACCCGTGGCTGGTCAGTTTTGTCCATTTTTTGTTTTCTTCAGGAAACCAATGAATTGTGATGGTTTGTAGATCGAGTGCCGTAATTTCCGCCATACAAGCCACATCTGTCCAAAAATGTCTAATAAAGTGGAAAAAACAAAAATAAGTTGCTTCATCATATAAGTTGCACCTATTATGCATCACCTCTGACCACCCGGAAACGTGGGCCGGTGTTGTGCCAAAAAATTGCTCGGCTGCCAAAATGGCGGCCGCGGTAGTGCGCACGGGGAGGGCTTTAACAAGAGTTTAACAAGATTAACACTTTAAAACAATTATTTGTTTGCTCGACATTATAGTAAAGGTGTGTCTCAGTTGAACTTTTCTTAATAAATGCACTTTGATGGTCAAATCAGCTGCATTTCGCCTGGGCGGTGCGGCGAAATGCAGCTGATTTGACGTTTACTTGCTAACAGACAAGAACACTAAAACACCTGCGTACAGACAAACATGGTAAAAACTTTATAGTTTATGTTACTAATTTTAATCGTGAATCATGAAGGTCATCAGGGGTGTCGTTGTTTTCAGGTGTCGCTGCAGAACAAAGGTTCTCACTTCTGTGGAGGAGCCATCCTGGCGGGTTCCTGGATCCTGACGGCAGCTCACTGCTTCCCCTCCGTATCCAAGTACAACACCTGCTCTCTGACGTCACTCGCTATTTCAGCGTGGAACATCTGGACAGAACCGTATCTGTTTTTCAGAGAGTTTCTCAGCAATGTGAGAGTTCTGGTGGGAGAGTTTGACCTACGTGTAGCTGATGAAGATGAGCAGGTTCTTCACATCAAGTCTGTTTCAGTCCATGAAAAATTCAGCCTGGCTTTCCCGATGAATTATGACGTAGCTCTGGTGGAGCTGGATCAGCACATTCAGATGGGTTGGTTTCCATTCCAACGATTAAATTAGTTGTTTTTTTAAATTCCTGTTCATGTTGCTGATTTGTATCCATTTCTGAACAGGAGCTTGTGTGAGGCCAATATGTCTCCCTTTGCCAGATGTGGATGTTCCTCCTCAGACCAGTTGCATTGTGGGAGGATGGGGGAGGACAAAAGAAAGTTTGTAACCTTTAACAATTTCCCCACCCGTACCAAATTAATCTGTTTAACTGCCTAAAGTTGTGCTTCTGTTTTCTAGAAGGTCGTCTCACTGCGGTCCTGAGGGAGGTCCACTTGGGTTTAGTGGATCCAGCCAAGTGTCGGCTTGTCCTGCAGACTGTCAAAGGTTCATTCCTGAGCCGAAGGCCAGGTCTCCACACAGTTCTGTGTGCCGGGTCAGAGAATGGAGGAAGAGATGCCTGCCAGGTAGATGAAAATATTCACTTCCTGTTTTATCAGCATCATTCAGTCTGAGGTGCATCAGCTTTCATCAGTTTATCATTTCTCTCTCTTCCCTCTTCATCTTCTTCCCAGGGTGATTCTGGAGGTCCTCTGGTATGTCCGGCAGGGTCAGGAAGCGGTCACTGGGTGGCCTTGGGGATAACCTCCTGGGGTAAGGGCTGTGGTCGGAGCTGGGGGAGCAACAGCGGCCGGACTCCTTCGAGGAAAGGAACTCCAGGGATTTTCACTGACGTCAGGATGCTGCTGCCCTGGATCAAACAAAAACTGGGGCAGGCCCTGATATGAGTCTCAGAAGACAATTATTAGCTAAAGGAGAGGGGAAACAATACAAATATGAACATCAAAGCTGGAACGATTCAGCACTGCTGAGATTGACGGTTTGATTATCTAATGAGCCGCGTAAAGTTTTGAATGTTTGTCCAATGCTTCGTATTCGTTTTCTCCTTAAAACTGTCTTAAACATACAGAAGAAGCAAAAAACTACTGTAACAAATGGCAAATTTTCTTTTTAAATTAAGAAAAGCATAAAATCCTGCTGCTTGCAACAAACACATCAAGCTCTTGTATTTTAAAAAACTGGATTATTATTTTTTTTGTAATTTAACTAAATTCAGTTATATTCATATTCACAAAGCAACAATTAATAATAAATCATCTCTGTACACAAAATAAATAAAAAATGCATACAAAGTAATTCTAATTTGGGTTCAGATTCAAACACAATCAGTCAATTCATTCCAAGTAAAACACAATATATTCTCATACAGTACATTGCAAAATGTTGTAATCAGTCTATGACAACCAGCAGAATGTTTATATTGGAGTGATCCCCATCCTGTGCAACAAAATGACAGCAGAGGAAAGAAACATCCAACTGAATCAGAACTGGGCTCAGGGTTGGCTGCTGAAAAGAAGTTATGAGTTGGATGGAACTGCAAAGGATTTTTTTATTTACATGTAGCCCCACATTGGGCGCCACATGTAAACAAACAAAATGCAGGCTAGCGCCCATTACAAAATGTTCCTTTTCAGTGTTTATCCATATACCGGTACTGCTGTAAGAGTTTCTAAGAAACTGTTTATCAATGGGCAGTTTAATTTTTCCTTTTTTAAACTTAAAGTACTTGCTTACTTTAAAATTTTAGCTTTTAGCAAACGTTTAGATAATTTTGGTCGTCAAATGTCCATAAATTTTACAATTTTAGCTTTCATTACTCTTTTACTTATTTCAACTTTTAGCTTCAGTTTCACTTATTTTAGCTTGTAGGTGCTGTGTTGCTAATTTAGGCTTTTATTGAGATGTGCTGTAGGAGTGACAGATAGCGTCAAGGTGGAGGTGGGATTGCATCAAAGATCAACTCTGAGCCCCTTTTTGTTTGCTCTGGCCATAGACTGACTAACAGATGAGGTCAGGCAGGAATCCCCATGGACTATGATGTTTGCGGATGACATTGTGATCTGTGGTGAGAGCAGGGAACAGGTGGAGGAGAACTTGGAAGAGGTAGAAGTATGCACTTGAAAGAAGATAAATGAAAGTCAGCCGTAGTAAGACAGAGTACATGTGTGTGAATGAGAGGGAGGCCAGTGTAACAGTGAGGCTACAAGGAGCAGAGGTCACAAAGGTGCAGGACTTCAAGTACTTGGGGTCCACTGTCCAGGAAAATGGGGAATGTGGTAAAGAGGTGAAAAAGAGAGTCCGGGCAGGATGGAGTGGATGGAGAAAAGTTTCAGGAGTGATACTCAGCAGTGGTACAGCACAGGTTGTACAACTGAGATAAAGTTAAAGAGGACATACTGAGATGGTTTGGACATGTCCAGAGGAGGGACAGTGGATATATTGGTAGAAGGATGTTAGAAACACAGCTGCCAGGAAAAAGACAAAGACGAAGGCCAAAGAGAAGCTGTTTGGATACAGCTTCTCTTTCTCTCTTCCTGTTTTTCGAGGGGGACTGGGCTCTTTATCACCACTACACCATGTAGAGAGGACATGGTGTAGTTGGAGTGAGGACAGAGGATGCAGAGGACAGAGTGAGATGGAGAAGGATGACTCACTGTGGCGACCCCTGAAGAGGGAAAAGCCAAAAGAAGATTTTTACATTTTTTTTAATTTTTAGGCACAGTTCTGTAAATTTTAGTAATCTACAGTTTTGCTTAGTTTAGCTTAAAGCTAAAGAATTGAACTTTTAAAACTTTAGCTTTAAGCAAAAGTATAGCTAATTTTAGCCTTTTGATGCAATTTTGCTACATTTAGCTACATTTTTGTTACTTTTTGCTAGGTTTAACATTTTGTTAATGAATTTTTCTAAAAACTAAACTTTGACAATTTTAGCATAGTATTGCTAATTTTAGATATTGTTTTGCTTGTTTTAACCTTTAACAGTTACACATTTATACAAAAAACATTTATACAATGTACTGTACTTCAATGTGCTGCATGATGCTGAAAGATAAAAGATTTTTTGACTCCACTTTATTCAATTTACATCAAGTCATCTTATTCTCTTATTCTTGTTCCTTGTTTTTGTCCTCAACATAAATAAAAAGAAGTTCACAACAATATTCAGAGTTTTCATAAACTACATAAATCTTCATCAGAAAAAGTCTAGTCACTCAGGACCTGTGAGAACCAAAAGTTCACAATGTGTTAAACATTGTTTTCCTGTTTAAAATAAATATATTTTCTATATAACGTCTTTTAAGGTCATTTATTTAAGTATAGGTTCGTTAATACATAAATAAATTGGTTATATTATCGTTTGCACATTTTACATTTTTCACCAACTATTGTAGTTTTTTACATTTTAAAATGTATAATTTTTCGTCAACACAGCCAAAGAATTGGTGAAAATGGAAGAAAGATAGTTATACATTTTATTTTATTATATTCAACAGTAACATTAAACAATATTTTACTCTCACTGAAAAGACAAAGGTGTGTTCATACAGGCAACCTTGTGGCACTACACAACTTCATCAACTCTTATATTCTCATTTTATAAAGATGTTCTTCAAAAGAGTCCAACCAGGATCAGGGAACCAGTAGTTCTACAAAATTCCTAGAATGCAACACATTGCCTTTGGCATTACTAGAACAGGGTGAGGTTTACAACTAGGCACGTGTCGTCAAAGGACGCTTTCCTCCAGGTGTGACACAACATTTAATACAAACACTTCTAAATGCATGTACAAGGATGGTGTCGTTCCAACAGTTTGACAATCTGTTGCAGCAGACTTCTTGTTTCTGTGTCAGAGTCAAGTCATTAGAGCAGTGATTATTGCTGCTGCTGAGGATTCTTTGAGCAAAGCGTGAAATTGTCTGCAGTGGAGCAACTCTCTGCTCAGCCGGTAACAAATGAATGGTCTTTCTGCAGCAATGAAGTGAAATCAAGGCTGAGTCAGCAGCATTTCTAACAGATCTGAGACATTTACCACTGAGGTGATGAAACAACAGAACAACAAGGCTAATGCTAAACAGTAAAAACATCTAGGTTTGACAACAAAACATTTGACATTTAATTTAAATTAAACTGGCTTTTAACTGATTTCAAGTGAGAATTTTAATTTTGATTCCACTTCAAATTTGTCATAAATCTAAAAAAAAAAAAATCAGTTTTCGTTCTATCAATGTTATTTTCTCCGTGTGTCCTTCATCACACGACTGTTTTTCCTGAACTCGTGTTCTTCAGTCTCCCAGCTCTGTTGTTTTTATTTTGTCGGTTCATTCTGTGCGTCTGCAGGGTTAACTCTCACCACACCCAGTGTCTCGAGACCTTCATGTTGTTTTTGCCTCCATCACATCTCTGCTCCCACTCACCCCACCCTCCAGTCTGTGAAAATAGAAGCTCCACCCAAGATTTGCCATGATTCAATATTTGTAGGTGACAGGTGGCATGAGGTCCAGGACATGCCAGTGAAAGCAGACGTATAAACATGGCATAAAACATCATGTTTAAGTGCCAGAAATCCTACATCTTCATGTTAACAGTACATAAATAAATCACTATTTAACTTTGTGCTGGGTTCAATGCAGGTGCAACCTTTTCAAACAAACTTTTCGGACTCACCGAGATTCTTTAGGGGACAGGATTACAAACAGAATCTGCCCTACCACATGTGGAGTGACAATACCCATGATACACCTCTGAAAACCCTTAGTGGTACATCTTTTCTTTGAAACCTTCAAGGAAGAGTGGACACTATTTTTATTACATTAATATTGAATCAAATATACAAATTAAATCACAAAGACTCTTCAATTGGTGCTAATTCAAATATAATCAAAGCATAACCTTGTGTTATTTGCATGAGCAGTGTTATTTTTCAATATGTTGAATGGTTCATTGTTATTTTAATATGGTGGTAATCAAAACTCTGTCTAAGTCGAAGGACATGTCAAATTGTACTTTACAGTTTTGTTTAGAAGTTAGAAACAGCTAAGCAAGTTTAATCATTTAACTGGCGTCTGTATTCTGTTCACTTCTAAAACAATCTCCTCTCCCTCTGTCTAAACAACCTTCACTCTTCTGACCTAAAGTAACATCTTTGGCCTCGGCTAAACCACTCCTACTCTCGTCACATGAGCCAATGAACGGAGTGAGTACTGCTGATGTCAAGCCCTCTTTCAAAGTTCTAAACTTCCTGCAACTGTTAGTTCTGTTGGAGAAATGAGATGGATGTTTCTCCTAAAGCTGTATAAACTGCAGTCACGAGCCAAAGACAGGTTTATCAGCTGAGGATTTATGGCAAGCCGCCATAAATTCAACAGAGCTAAAAAGCTCCAAGTTTCTTAATGAACTTTCCTTTCTGGAATATTTTATCTTGAAACCAAACCGGAACCAGTGCCGCTACCTTGGTTCGGTTGACGCAGACTTTAGCGAGACGCTGGAAAGTGAACACGCTGGAAGCCTGCTAAACGTAGCTGGATGGATGATCCGTGCACGTTTAAGGCTGGCCCTACTTTACCGGAGCTTGGACCTATCATCTTCGCAAAGGTAAAAAGTCGATGTTCATTAGCGGACCTGGGTCTAGCTGACGCCGCCCGAAGAGTGTGCCATGTTTCTGGTTGAAACTCATTTCAAGATAGTTCCCTTACTCTACCTTCCTCCTTCCCTTAAACCTCTCCTTATCTTTGCCAGTAACAACTAAGCTAAAAAGCCCTTCAGATATAAATTATTTCAAGATGTCATAATTTAATCTGTTGTTCCTAGAAATTACGGACGCGTGATTTCATCTGTGACATTTAAATTATAGGAAAATCTGATCAATCAATCAAAGTGTACATGTATGATGTAATTTATGATTCCATCTCTGGCGGGTCAACTATAATTAACGTTTCTTGTCATTTACATTGTATCTGGTGAAATATATTTCTATCAGTATTGCATTACACCCATTATGTTCCATTATTTGTATTCACTTAATTCTGCCTTATAATGTGAAATGTGACACTAGGCAGAACGTTTTTCTCTCGGGCTTTGTTTTCACTAGGGAACAGTTACACGCCTGCACATACACAGACATAACACTGGATGATTGACATATGAAGCTGATAGCTTGTTGGCTGAGAGGCGGATCACTCACAGAGTAGGGGAAGTTCTAGGGCGGTTCCAAGGCGGTTCGGTTCCAGGATTGGTCCCACGAGGCGATGACGTCATCTAGAGGTATAAAACCGTGGTCCGCCTTCGAAGATGTGTGTGTTGGACTGTGCTGGAGTCAGGTCTGTTGGTTGCTGTAAGGTTTATTCTTATATGTACAATAAACCTACATAAAATTTGCACATTCGTTTCAGAGCTTCCTTCAACCTTTTGAATTCGCAACACTGGTCACACAAATTCATTTGTTTAATCCTGAAAAAGAAGAGAATTTGTGATATAATTGTAGGGATATTGCAGCGGTCAGTTTTGCTGACTGTACAATATTCCAGATGAAAGATTTGAGTAGATTTTATCTGACACAAACTTATCATCAATATTCCCGAGTTCTCTCTTTTTAGATCAATATCAATAATTCTGTGACTAGACCAGATGTAATTCACAGGAAACGTTAAACTTATGTTGGTACAGCAGGACTGGACCATTTATTTAACAGAATCATAAATTACATCACACATTTGTACATGTTTGGATCGATCGAAATTTCCTATAACTAACTGTTCACAGATTAAAACATAGGAACAACAGAACACAAGTTATGGGTGTTATTAACTTATATCTGCGGGCACAATAAACTTAAAGTTTAGTTACTTAAAGTAAGAAAGTTTCAGTGAAGAGAAAATGGAGGATGAAAGAAAAGTAGTCATGAGGAGAGGTATTATCTTGATGTGTTTTAACCAGAAACATGGCAGCTCTCCGGCTGATCTCGGCTACACGTTGGTACGACTTGGCAAAGCATTTGATGACTTGTTACCTCGTGAAGACGGTCAGTCCCCAGTTGGTCCAACTGGCCAGTTCGTTTACCGTTCTCAGCATCTCCAGATGTCTGCCTTGACTTAGCCTGGTTAAAACCAGACCCTTGTACTTCACTTCGCTTTGGACTAGGGTCTGGGACCTGTCCCATAGACAGCGATTTCTCTGGCAGATTTTTGAATGGACCAATCAGAGAACAGAAGGCAGAGTTTTGTTAGTTTAGCCTGTCGAGGTCCAGGCTATAAGATAAATTGCTCAGAAACCACTCGGTGGATATTTTTACTGCTACCAGTGTGTAATTATATAGCTCTAATTTACTGACTGTTGGCCTAAATGAAACATTTGAGATAAAATTCGATTTTTTATCATTTATTTTCGTAGCGCACCCGAGGCTGTTTGGAAAATGTCAAACCGAAACTATTTAAAATCCAGCAGATTTGACCATTTCGTGAATTGATTTAGGAACTGTTAAGCTCAGGAACACTTCTGATATAACGTCAGATAAAAAATATATTTTTTATCAGCAGAGAAATAATAGTTTTTTACCTTGTTTTGATGAAAATTCCTTCGTGGCGGCAGCCATTTTGAATGACGACGTCAGTCGACGTCGTTCAAAACTCCGCCTTCTGCTCTCTGATTGCTCAGGAACACTTCTGATATAACGTCAGATAAGAAATATATTTTTTCTCAGCAAAGAAATAATAGTTTTTTACCTTGTTTTGATGAAAATTCCTTCGTGGCGGCAGCCATTTTAACTGACGACGTCAGTCGACGTCGTTCAAAACTCCGCCTTCTGTTCTCTGATTGGTCCGGTCAAAATCTACCGGAGATATCCTTGTGGATGGGAGAAATGCCAGACCCAGCAGTGAAGGGAAATGAGAATTGAGCGGAGCTGCGTAGGAATGGCGAGGGCCAGGCTAGCCTTGACTCGAACCGAAAGTAACGGCAGTTCCTGGTTTGGCTTTTCAAGATAAGAGCTTCCTTTCAAGGAATCTCACTACAGTGAAGCTTTTTACAGCTTGAAATGGATTTATAACAGGCATGTCATAAATCTTTAACTGAATGACGCGTCCTTAGCGTGTGACTGGCGTTCATTCAGCTCTTTTGGGGAACCCCATGGCTTGAGTTGCTCCACCGACTCTTCTGCTCAGACCGGAGGTGTCTACTTAAGAAGAAAGTGTGAGCAGCGTTACGTTCAATTCTCTCGCTGGCTTGTTTTGCCAGTGAGAGAGAGACGGAACGCATGAAGGTCAGCTTAGAAGAACAGATAGACTTTGTTTTAGGAGAAGACAGACAGTTAGACGCCAAACACTTGATTAAAGCTGTTTCTAACTTCTAACAAACTGAGGAGTTCAGTCTGACATATTAATTCACTTTCACCGTTTGATTCATCATATGAAGTGATCAACATTTTGAAATAGCATAAAACATGATCAAACAATGACAAGTTATTCTCAGAATTAATTCTGAATTAACACACATTAAAAGGAAGTCCCTTCTGAAATAATATGTGTTTTGATTCAAATAAATTTAATAAAATAGTGTTAATGTCTTTTTACTGAAAGTATCAGTGAAAAGGTGTCACTGGGACAGTTCAGAGACGAAGGTGTATCAGAGACCACCGTCTGGATCACTACATAATTGATGATAAGGTTGTCAGGATAACACCTGCTCATTCTTATGTCTGGTGTATTGGACGACTCAGTAAATCTGACTGTTCCTGTACTCTTACACCCACACGCTACAGTTGTACTCTATTGCATGCCCGTATCATTTTAGTTGTTTTTTTTAGCAGAAATCAGATTGTTTTAAAGGCAAAAATGGCCATTCTACCAGGATCAGGTTGAATCAAAGTGTAGCTGTTTAAAGGTGAAGTCTGCAGTTTCTGTAGAACATCAGCACTTAGAAAAAATTTCAACAAGCAAAGCATTCTGATCCCTCCCCCTCAGAGCCATATATGGCTCTGCCCCCTTGTGGTCTGTTGAAATTCAAATTCAAGCTCTGTTTTTATTGGCTGATTCAAATTCAAGCTCTGTTTTTATTGGCTGGTTACAAACTTTGTTTTTATTGGCTGGAAAATGGCGGGTTGTAGGAGGTGGTGAAGAGACGACACAGGAGACGGGATGCAGGTCTTCACTTTATTCACTCCTACTAAAACTGGCGGGAAAACCACCCAACTCCGCCTTATATACCCACATAACATCCGGTCCTCTGGACCTTTCACAATAAAAGCATCCTTAACACATTCGGTCCACTGGGTGTGAGTAGAGCCCCCTAGTGGTCCACCACACACGCCCCCCCAGAACACCCAGTAAGGTCCATCACTAGTCCCGCGTTTTAGGTTTGATTAAACGCCCAGAACGGCTGAACCTGGGCCCCGCAGAACCAGTTTGATGAAGCGGGGGGTGACGATGAGGGGCTGCAGAAGATTCAGGCTCCAATGGTTGTTGAGAGTCTCTGGAAGGAGGGCCGCAATCCGTTAGCAACGTGGATGGAGGTCTGCCCCTGCGAGGAGCCTGGGCCGTAACAACCTGATCATCTGACACAACATGAGCCGGTTTAAGCCTATCGATACAGACAGTCTCAGTACGACCCCCTAAATCTAAAAGGAAATGTTTTGGGCCTGGCTGAAGAACCCGAAACGGTCCATCATACACAGGCTGTAGTGGTGTCCTGTGTGCATTGTGTTTGACAAAAACAAATTTAGAGGACTCCAGACTCTTAGGGACAAATGACTGAGGTAAACAATGGTGTACCGGGCCAGGGACACGAACGGAGTCCTCCTGAGACGAAAAATGTTGCAACGGCGGGGCGAACTGTGGTGAGGGTACCTCAGGTAAAAACTCACCGGGGACGCGCACAGGTTGACCGTAAACCAGTTCAGCCGGGGAAGAGCTCAGGTCCTCTTTGGTTGCGGTACGTAAACCTAACAACACCCAGGGAAGACGGTCAATCCAGTTGTCACCGGTCAATGCAGCTCGCAGTGCAGCTTTCAATGACCTGTGAAACCGTTCACACAAACCATTAGCTTGAGGGTTGTAAGCTGTGGTCCTGTGAACGTTCGTCCCCAGGCCCTTGGCCATGGTAGACCAAAGCTCAGAAACAAACTGCGGGCCCCTGTCTGATGTAATGTCTGAAGGGGGGCCAAAACGTGCAACCCAGGTAGACAAAAATGCCCGGGCCACCACTGCAGCCGTTGTGGATGTCAGAGGAACCACCTCAGGCCACCTGGTGGTCCGATCTATCATAGTCAGCAGATGAGTAAAACCTTGTGATGGAGGCAGAGGGCCCACCAGGTCCACGTGCACATGGTCAAACCGCCGACTAGGGATAGGGAAAGGTTCCAAAGGTGCTTTGGTGTGTCTGTCAACCTTAGCACGCTGACATGGGACACACGCTGCTGCCCACTCCTTAACCGCTTTACGCAGACCGGGCCAAACAAACTTTGAACTGACCAGTTTCACCGATGCTCTAACCCCTGGATGAGAAAGGGAATGCAAGGAGTCAAAAACGCGGCGTCGCCATGAAACTGGAACCAGGGGGCGGGGCCTGCCAGTAGAAACGTCACAGAGCAGGAGAGGACCTCCGTCATTCACCTGCCGTTCCTCCAACTCGAGGCCCGTGGGCCCGGACTGGAGCTCGAGTATTTCTGCGTCGGTACGTTGGTCCGCAGCCATGGCAGAAAAATCGATGCCCACGTACACGGGGGAGATCAGCACCCGGGAGAGACAGTCGGCCACCACGTTGGACTTTCCAGCCACATGCTGAATGTCTGTAGTAAATTCAGACACCGCTGCGAGGTGGCGTTGCTGGCGGGCGGACCAGGGGTCAGAAATTTTCGACATGGCAAACACCAAGGGTTTGTGGTCAACGTATGCAGTGAACTGGCGGCCTTCCAGGAAAAACCTGAAATGGCGTGTAGCTAGGTAAAGCGCCAGCAACTCTCTGTCAAAAACACTGTATTTAAGCTCATTGTCCCGCAGCGTACGGCTGTAAAATGCAAGCGGCTGCCAAACTCCTGACACCTGCTGTTCTAACACAGCCCCCACCGCGACATCAGATGCGTCTGTTGTCAAAGCTATTTGTGCCGCCGGGGATGGATGGGCCAGAAGGGCAGCAGTGGCCAGTGCAGCTTTAGCATCACCAAATGCCTGTAGGCGTTCTGGTGTCCAGTCAACACTGTCGTTGGGCTTTTTCTTTTTCAGCGCTCCATAGAGCGGGCGCAGCAGTTGTGCTGCCCTGGGGAGGAAACGGTTATAGAAATTCACCATTCCCAAAAATTCTTGTAGCGCTTTAACAGACTGGGGCTGTGGAAAATCTGACACCGCCTGCACTTTGTTTGGTAACGGGACGGCACCACTTGCAGAAATGCGGTGGCCCAAAAAGTCAATGACTGGCAGTCCAAACTGGCATTTTGCTGTATTTACAATCAGGCCATGTGCTGCTAGGCGCTGAAAAACCTCACGGAGGTGGGACAAGTGCTGCTCAGCCGAGCTGCTAGCCACCAGGATGTCGTCCAGATACACAAATACGAAGGACAGACCCCTTAGGACTGAATCCATCAACCGCTGAAATGTTTGTGCTGCTCCTTTAAGACCAAAAGGCATGCGCAAAAACTCAAACAGGCCGAAAGGCGTGATCACAGCGGTTTTAGGGACATCCTCCACATGCACAGGAACCTGGTGGTAACCCCGTACTAAATCTACTTTTGAAAAAATAGAAGTCCCATCCAGGTGCACTGAGAAATCCTGGATGTGGGGGATGGGGTAACGATCGTTCTCCGTGATGTTATTAAGGCGGCGGAAATCCCCACATGGACGCCATTTGCCGTCTGCTTTGGGCACCATGTGGAGGGGGGAGGCCCACGGGCTGTTTGAGCGTTGCACGATGCCTAAATGCTCCATGTTAGCAAACTCTTCCTGTGCTATTGCTAGCTTAGTAGCATCGAGGCGGCGTGCACGTGCGAACACCGGGGGACCTGTTGTGGGAATATAATGTTCAACCCCATGCTTTGTGTTTGTGTTGGCAAAGTTAGGAACAGTCAGCGAGGGAAACTCAGACAATAAACGTTGAAACACATCACCCGAAGCTAAAAAATTAGCATGCATTAGAGGCCCAGCTCCTCGCGTCTCACAAGGCAGTGACGAAAAGGACACCGCGTCGATTAAACGTCTGTTAGCCATGTCAACCAGGAGCCCGTGAGCACAAAGAAAATCGGCCCCTAAAATAGGGACTGAGCTAGCAGCTACCACAAAGTTCCACTGGAAGTCTCGTTCATGGAAACGAACAGTCACCAACCTTTCACCAAACGTCTTGATGGGTGAGCCGTTAGCCGCGGTTAGCTGCGGGCCGCAGCCTTCAGCCAACATGTCGGAGCCAGACGGGGGAACAAGGCTCTTCTGCGAACCAGAGTCCACCAGGAACCGCCTCCCCGACCTCGAGTCTTCGATGAAAAGCAGCCTTTCCTTGTCGCCAACGGCCGCGGCTGCTAGCGTGCGTTGGCGTTGTCGTTTCCCTGAGGTTTGTAGCTGCACGGTGGGACGCACCGTCGTGCTTTGGCGCCAAAACGCTTGTGGTAGTAGCAAAAGGCGGCTCCTGTCCGCCCGCGGCTAGCGACCCCTGCTACCACCGATGGCTCGTCCGGCGCTGAGGGCGTTGCTTGAAACTCGGGCGCTGCTGGAGATCCGTGGGCCGCCATCTGGACTTCGAAGGTCCTTGTCGTTAGAAGAATGCGGTCAGCTTCTCCGGCCAGCGCGCGGTAATTCTTCTGCTGCAGAAGCGTGGAGTTGGCCAGGACATTACGCACTTGTGGCGGAAACTTGCGGAGGAGAAGGTGGCGGAAGAGGAACTCGCAGTCGCCTGAGCCCCGCAAGGCTAACATGCCCTCCACTAGCTCCAGAGCTGTGCCATCGCCCAAACCGGGGAAGGAAAACAGTTTCTCCGCGCGCTCCGCGTCTGAAAGCGTATAACGCTGCAGAAGGAGCTCCTTGATTGCGGCGTATTTTCCTTGTGCAGGAGGGTCCTCGAGCAGGCTCATTACCCGCTGGGCTGACCGTGGGTCCAGCGCCGCAACCACATGATGGTATTTGGTGTCGTCTGAAGAAATCCCGCGAAGGGCGAACTGCGCTTCGACGTGTGCAAACCACGCCGGGGCGGCGTTCAGCCAGAAGTCCGGCATCCTGCCGGACACCGCAAAAGCGAGCGAGGCCGCCTGTGGGGGTTCCACCACAGGGGACAGCTGAGGGGAGCTGGCTGTAGCTTCATGCGTCGACATATTCAGCTCACGAGGGTCACCAATTGTAGGAGGTGGTGAAGAGACGACACAGGAGACGGGATGCAGGTCTTCACTTTATTCACTCCTACTAAAACTGGCGGGAAAACCACCCAACTCCGCCTTATATACCCACATAACATCCGGTCCTCTGGACCTTTCACAATAAAAGCATCCTTAACACATTCGGTCCACTGGGTGTGAGTAGAGCCCCCTAGTGGTCCACCACAGGGTCACTTTTTCTTTTCAGAAATGCTTATTTACCACCTGGAGAAGCAAGGGGACAATTTTTTTTTTTTAGTTTTTTTCAGAGATTACCTCTCTAACATCAATCTAGTGACAGAGTGAAAAAATATGTTAAAAATATATTGTTAGAAAAGTTACATATAGCAGCTTTAATGCAGCATCTCAGTGGAAGATGGAGGCGTGAGGAGGATTCAGCTCAGCATCCTTTCATCTGCACATTAAGGATGTTCAAACTGCAGTGAGGACACAGAGACTGGGATGAGTTGTTGCTTCAGTGTGAGGAGGGTGAAGCGTTGCCAAACACACCGGTGAGAGGATGGGAAAAGAAACCCCCTCAGCCACACAGAGTAAATGAGGGATATTGTTGCTCTGGTCCTGGGAACTGACTGGTGGGCAATGTTAGAAAAAAAGGGAGTATTTCTGCTCCTTATTGCTTTTTCCTGTCTACAAGGCTTCATGTTTGTTATTTTTGTCAAGTCACCAGTCTGTTATCTATACAAAGGTGAAAAAGATTGACTTAGACAAACCATTTAATGTTTAAAGTCACACATGAAACAGAAGGCAGTTAGTTTGGTGCATTAGAGCTTCCTCTGCTGGCAGAAACTAAAAGTGAAGCTGATTAAAATAAACAGTGACACAGTCTGACATGACTACACTGTCGTATGCCATACACATAATATAGTGTGCAATAAACGTCTTAAATACATTGAGTTGTAGTAATGGTTTGAGTTTCTGTGTCGCAGATCCAGCTGTGCAGCAGTCCAGCAGCAGAGATCAGATCTATCAAAGCAGTTTGGACCAAGAGGTCTCAGAAAATCACGACTTCGTGTTGGCAGGAGATCAGATGATGAACTCTCAGGAACTGCACGCCAAAGAAATACAGGTAGTCCTCGACTTACGGCGGAGATCCGTTCCTACGCTGCATCGTAAATCAAATTTCGACGTAAGTCGGAACATGCGTAAATACTTCACCTTATACGTACAGTACTGTATTTTACCAAGCACTTAGCCTATCTTAACACAACATAATTATCAAAAAACACATACATTTGGAAGCCATAATGAAGGGAAAAAAGAGTTAATTTCCTACTGGTATGCTGGTGAAGCTTCCTCCGTCCCTCCTCCGTATTCTCTATTGCGTTTACATCGTAAAACCGCCGTCCAGCTCGGTCCATCTTCCGCACGTATTTGTTTACGACGCGTTCACAGTACACACAGTAACAGTAAGTTGTACTATGTACAGTTTTGTTTTGTTTTTGAATGTCCAGAGGACCAGACTTAGCTTTTTTAGAGAGTACAGGGCAGCTGTAACCTCCGCAGCTAATAAAACCGGAAACCGGAAACTGTCGGAAACTGCGTAACTCGGCTTTTCAAATAAAAATTTTCAAAATATATATATTTTTTAATTATTTTTATGGGAGATGCGTCGTAACCGCGAAACATCATAACTCGAGACCGTCGTAAGTCGAGGACTACCTGTACTTTAATTACCTCAGAAGGCAGAATGTGAAGGTTAGTCCATTAATCTGCTGGATGTATCCAGTTTTCTGCTCACAGACCACGTGGCTAAAGGTTCATGGGTTCTTGTGACCACAGAGCTGCTAATGGTCACCAGTTAATTTACACTAATTCACATGAGCTGTGTGGTTCTGTGGGCTGCATTCACCCGTCCATCATCTTTTACCCGCTTCTTCCTCTTTGGGTCACTGAGGTCACCCTTATCTAGTAGTCACTGTGCAAGAAGCAGGGGACACCCTAGTCCATCACTGGGACACATTGAGACAAACGAGACAAACACCTCCCTCACGCACATAGGGTCAATTTAGCGTTATAGATTATTTATGTGTTTGTAGAAGCTTTATAAAGCAACAAAAATCATTTCTAACAGTAATAAAACAGTTCGCTGTGTTTCAAGTGTTGTGTTTTTATTTTTTGAAGAAAATGCAGCTGATTGCCAGCTCAATTATTAACTGAATAACTGGAAAAACAAACTTTAGCCACGAATGCTGCAGTGCTCAAGTGACTGATGAAGCGTTGGGCAGCACGGTGGTTGGGCAGCACGGTGGCACAACTGGTAGAGCTGCTGCCTCTCAGCGAGAAGGTTGCCGGTTCAAATCCCGGTCCGGGGCCTTTCTGGGTGGAGTTTGCATGTTCTCCCCGTGCATGCGTGGGTTTCCTCCGGGTACTCCGGTTTCCTCCCACAGACCAAAAAACATGCTTGTTAGGCTGATTGGTGACTCTAAATTGACCCTAGGTGTGAGTGTGAGTGGATGGTTGTTTGGTGTGAGTGAGACAGGTCCCTCTTGTAAATGAGTCCCCGTGACTCAACGAGGCTAGCCTGTATAAATAAAGGTTGAATGAATGAATGAATGAATTGTCTAGATGCATAATGTTGAGTGAGCATAGGCATGGGGGCGAGATAGATGTCATCCCGCCACCCATAGCCATAGTGCTCACTCCATTCCCTATACGTATGTGACTTTTATGAAGATGTTAATGAATGAATGTCTAAAGTGTATATAAAATTGAGTCCCAGGTGCTCTGAACAACAGAGATGTAAAACCATTGCAGCACACCCGAGACTCAAATTCCCTACATGTATTAATTTAAGATGAAGAGGGCGGAGGTGCGTGGTGAGGGATGGGGAAACTTTTTTTTGACAATAAGGGCCTGGGTTAGAGTTGGAGTGGAGGGGAAACTGGTACAATGCCAGCCTTTGCTCCTTCTCTTTCCCTTTTAAGTACACTTTACAACAACACTCACCAACAGTACATTTGGGGACGGGGGTGTGTGTGTCGGGGTCTTGATTTGTTAATTTCAATTTTATTTATTTATGTATTTATTTATATATATATATTATTTATTTATTTTTCTCTTACCCCCCTGGTTGCCTGGCGGACATTCTGGGGGTGGGCCGTCAGGGGTTGTGCTGGGGTGTGGGGGGGTTCGGGGCCTGCGGGTTCGCCGTGGGCGGGGCTGGCAGTGCGCTCCCCCTGGGGCTGCTTGGACTCGGGTGTCCTGTCCTGTCCTGTCGGCAGGGCGCGGGGTGGGCCGGATCTTGGATGTCTGCTACTCTCCACCCCAGAATGAATGGGCCTACCTCCTGGGTTTGGATGTGGGCTGCCCCATGTAGGGAGCAGGTACATGTCTTGGACCTAGGGGGTATAGAGTGTGCATCGGGATTATGAATGGAGCGTGTCGTTATTGTTTGTCTTTCTGTGACTGAGGGTGAGGATGAGGGTGGGTCTGAATGAGTGTGTCTGTGTATGAATGTTTAAGTGTCAGGCTGGGACTTGGACTGCCCCCTCTCTGATACTTCTGAGGCTACCTAGTGTCGCGCTCCTGCCACGTGGCCCCCTGGTGGGTGTTCCTCTGCCTGCGGGCGTGCTTGGGGCCCTCACTATCTGGGGCTGGGCGCTTGGGCGTTTGTCGGCTCGGCCTGGTGGCTGCCTGGTGGGGCTCGGGTCCTCTGGTCCTGTCGGGTCTGGACCTGAGGGATGGGCGTCCCCGGTGCCCGAGCCTCGGTGACCGGCCCTGGGGCTACGTCGGTGCAGCGGGCTCCGGCGGGGGCCTGTGTATTGTCGCTGTTGACCCCGGGGGGTCATTGTGTGTGGTCCCTGGTGGGGTTCGTCCGGTTCTTCCCCTTGGTCGGATCTGGGGAGTGGACGAGTGGCTCGTCCTGTTCGGGTGGTCCTGGGGACTCTGGGCTCGGGGTCCTTCCTGGGGTCTTGGGCTTTGATCGCCCCTTCGTCTGTCTCGGGCTTTGGGGGGACGGATCTCTGATGCTTCACAATCGCTACTAAATGTTCTATTGGAGGAACCTTATTCACTTATGCATGCTCACAACCACACACAAATGGATGCAGGGATGTATATGTAGATATATGTAGATGGGTATATAAATGAATATAAATATATATGTATGTATACTGTATATATATTTGTAGGTATGGGTATGTGTATTTATAGAAATCTACTGCAAGGTCATGAATATTATCAGTCTTTATGCTTGTATGTTTCGTTGCTGTGTTCTGTCATGTGCTTTGCAGGATTGTGGACGGAGGTTTGGTGTGTTTGCCTTGTGCTCTTTTTGTGGATAATTGTTGTTTTGTTGTCTCACTTTCTCTTTTCTTTCTTTCTCTCTATTAAAAAAAATACATATTGGTGTGAGAGGATGGCTATAAGGTGTGAAGGGAGGCCATATATAAATGGGAGAAAAAAAAGTTTCTGAAACATCCAGTGACTCTGTCCCCTGACCAATCAGTGACCGACAGTGTTCTGACATCACGTTTAGGTGCCGGCTCAGCTCGGTTGATCCCACCAGGGAAGTAGGGACCAAAAAAGGGTCCGGTTCCACAAAAAAATGAAAGTGGAAAAGCGCTCAAAACCACACCAAACTGGGTTGAAGAGGAGTGGTGGAAAAGGCCCATATGTGTCCCTGTGATGGACTGGAGACCTGTCCAGGGTGTCCCCCGCCTTTCACACTGTGACTGCTGGACATGTGCACCAGTGACCGCCGCAACCCAAAAAGGAAGAAGCTGGTAAAGATGATGGATGGCTGGATGGATGGATGGATGGAACAGGCTCCTTTTTACGTCTCCTCCACTTGAGTTCCTCCTCTCATTTTATCCATAAATTTATCACACTGGTTCTCCCCCATGCATGCAGATGTCTTCCAGAGTTCCTGTTTCCATCCATCCATCCATCCATCCATTTTCTTCTGCTTATCCGGGGTCGGGTCGCGGGGGTAGCAGCCTAAGTAAGGAGGCCCAGACTTCCCTCTCTCCAGCCACTTGGAGCAGCTCCTCTGGGGGAATCCCAAGGCATTCCCAGGCCAGCCGAGAAACATAGTCCCTCCAGCGTGTCCTGGGTCTTCCTCTGGGTCTCCTCCCGGTGGGACATGCCCGGAACACCTCACCAGGGAGGCGTCCAGGAGGCATCCTAACCAGATGCCCGAGCCACCTCAACTGGCTCCTCTCGATGTGGAGAAGCAGCGGCTCTACTCCGAGTCCCTCCCGGATGACTGAGCTTCTCACCCTATCTCTAAGGGAGAGTCCAGACACCCTGCGGAGAAAACTCATTTCAGCCGCTTGTATCCGAGATCTCGTTCTTTCGGTCACAACCCAAAGCTCATGACCATAGATGAGGGTGGGAACGTAGATCGATCGGTAAATTGAGAGCTTTGCCTTTCGACTCAGCTCTCTCTTCACCACGACAGACCGGTACAGCGCCCGCTTCACTGCGGATGCTGCACCTATCCGCCTATCGATCTCACGCTCCAGTTTTCCCTCATTCGTGAACAAGACCCCGAGATACTTAAACTCCTCCACTTGGGGCAGGACCTCCTCCCCGACCCGGAGAGGGCATGCTACCCTTTTCCGGCTCAAGACCATGGCCTCGGATTTGGAGGAACTGATCCTCATCCCGGCCGCATCACACTCGGCTGCAAACCGCTCCAGCGAAAGCTGTAGATCACGATCTGATGAAGCCAATAGGACCACATCATCTGCAAAAAACAGAGAAGCGATTCTAAGGCCACCAAAACGGATCCTCTCAACACCTTGGCTGCGCCTAGAAATTCTGTCCATAAAAGTTATGAACAGAATCGGTGACAAAGGGCAACCTTGGCGGAGTCCAACTCTCACTGGAAACGAGCCTGACTTACTGCCGGCAATGCGGACCAAGCTCTGACACCGGTCGTACAGGGACCTAACAGCCCATATCAATGGGCCTGGTACCCCATACTCCCGGAGTACCCCCACAGAACCCCCCGAGGGACGCGGTCGAATGCCTTTTCCAAGTCCACAAAGCACATGTAAACTGGTTGGGCAAACTCCCACGCACCCTCCAGGACCCTGCTGAGGGTGTAGAGCTGGTCCAGTGTTCCACGACCAGCACGAAAACCACACTGCTCCTCCTGAATCCGAGGTTCGACTATCCGACGGACCCTCCTCTCCAGAACCCCTGAATAGACCTTACCAGGGAGGCTTAAGAGTGTGATCCCCCTATAGTTGGAACACACCCTACGGCCCCCCTTTTTGAATAGGGGAACCACCACCCCAGTCTGCCAATCCAAGGGAACTGCCCCCGATGTCCACGCGATATTGCAGAGTCGCGTAAGCCAACACAACCCCACAACATCCAGAGCCCTAAGGAACTCAGGGCGAATCTCATCCACCCCCGGAGCCCTGCCACCGCTGAGCTTTTTAACCACCTCGGTGACCTCAGCACCAGAGATTGGAGAGCCCGACCCAAAGTCCCCAGGCTCCGCTTCCTCAGTGGAAGACGTGCCAGTAGGATTGAGGAAGTCTTCGAAGTATTCCGCCCACCGACTCACAACATCCCAAGTTGAGTTCCTGTTTCATGTGAGGAAAACTCCCCCGCAATCTACTGTTTTTTTTCCTCCTCTCTAAAGCTGCTGTATTTACTTGAAGGGCCATCCTTCACCTGGACCGGGGTCAGGAGGACCACCACCCGAACCGCTCCCCACAGACAAAGGACACAGGTTCGGTTCATGAGAAAGAAATTCAGACTTGTTTTGTCAGAAGTACATCCTGCTAAGGAACTGCAGAACAAAGGATTCACTGTCAGAAAATGTGACTTCACTAATTAAATTCCTCCCTCTCTGTCTCTTGTCCTTTAGCAAAACCTTCACAGTAACTAAACTGAGTAAAAGGACACTTTGACAGTAATTATCCTGCTTTTGATGGAACATAATTTATAATAGGCTTCACATGGTAAATGGAATGGAGCTGCTCGGACGAGTCCCTATCTCTGTGTCTCATGCATTTAACACGGTCTCATCAGTGGCTCGGCTGTATTTTCAGAAACATATTTGGCCAATTTGGCCGTGGGCAGCACAGATTAGCCTACACTGACTTTTTTTCATTGAAGTTACACATTCAGTTCTTTCATAAGCTCAAAAACAGTCTGAAAAGTTGTAGTTTTTGATATAAATTAACATTTGTGTGAATGTCTGTTGTGAAAGGCCCCAAAGTGTCTGATACCATCAAGAAAACAGGACGATGAACACGGAAATGTCTCCACCCTGGTCCAGAACATTCAACCTTTATTTAGGCAGGTTAATCCCATTGAGCCTCGAGGACTCATTTAGAGAGACCTGGCTACAAACAAAGAATGATGACAACTGCAACAGTAGATTTTCCTTGGACAATCAACAATAGACAAACATAAGAGAGGCATACAGATTTTTTTAACAAGTTAAAACAAAGATGTCAAAGTAGCAAAACAGACAGATTATAAGGCAAATGTAGGAAATCAAGAACAAGAACATATCTGCATTGGTTTCTGCCAGGATTCCAACAGATTCTTAAAGCCATTTAGAGAGGTCAAGGTCGAGAACTTCAGATCTTTTTGTAAGATATTCCAGGAAGCAGGAGCGGAGTAGGAGAAGGAGAACAAAGGCTATGGGTTGTCAAAAGAATCAGAAAATAAATAAAAAATATTCATGAACCTCATCACATTAACCTCTGGAAGTTCATTTACTCAGGGGGGGGAACTAATTTTACTGCTTAAAAACATTTTTAAATATATTTTTTCCCACAAAACACAGTCTTTCAGAGCTATCACAGCCTGAAATAACAATATGACTTTTGTTAAATTTTAACTCTTTAAAGTCCTTTTGTTTATAATAATAATAATAATTTCAATTTTCTTTTATTTATTTTTTCTTCAAAAATCGACAAATATTTATTTTTTGGCAGATTTTGAAAAATAAAAAAATTACAATAATTAAAAAAATAAAAGGTATTGTACTCCAGTAATACATGCAAAATTATATTTTAATTACAATTACAAAAAATAATTCAAGTCCAGAGTTTTGTGGACCCTTCAGATCCTGTAGCTGAAAATGATCGAGGCCGGTTTCAATCAAACTTACTTGTGTCTCTGGGTGGTCGGACCTGGAGGATTTTTAATAATCATGTTATCATTTTTTAACTATTATTTGTCTTTAACTCTACCCATGATAAAAAGGCTTGTTTCTGATTTGTTTTTCACATTACTGACCCAGATATACCAGGGAGCTGTAGGAGCACAGTGCACCCGCTAATGACGACACTCTGTCATGGAACGTCTGATTCCTTAGACTGCCTGCCTGAGAAACAGCTTTTTCAGACTTCTATACTGTATTTACTTGTGGGGCAGCTGTGGCTGAGTGGTTAGAACAGTTGTCCTCCAATGCAAGAGTTGGGGGTTCACTTCCACCAACAGTCACATGTTGAAGTGTCCATGGGCAAGACTCTGAACCCCTTATTTCCTCCTATGTGTGTCCCATCAGTGTATGAATGTGATCTAAAGCATTGATTAGTCTTTGTAGAGATCTAGGCCCTGTTTACATGGACACGGTGGGGGGAAACGGAGGTTTTGGGCATGTTAATTAGAGGAAAAAGATTTGCGTTGACACGGGCGAATTCTGTGTGTACGACCCCCGCCCTCATGAATCCACTGTAGTTACCATGCCGGGCCATTAGATGGCGCTGTGAATTTTTTAACCTTCACTAATGACATGCGTGCTGCCTTGTCTGTTTTCCTCTGGGGCTAAAAGTTCCGCTAACAGCAAGTTGTTGTCAACAACTTAACAAGTTAAAGTTGAATTTTGGATAAGAGTCGACAGATTTGATACCAAGCAGATCCGCTTCATCTAACAAGCTGCACACCAGTTGCTGAGCGGACCAGAACCAAGTGACGATGTCGGACTTTAGTCCGTGTCAATCAGCTGATTAACAGCAGGTAAACAATGTTCTAAATAATGTTTCCTTGTGTTTACTTCGATCACACAACAACCAAATGAGTTTTTATTTTTTTCCTGCAAGGTTGAGGAACTGTCCTTTCACCAAGCTGACCGGTTCGGATGGGACTCACTACTATCCACCAGGATGAAAAAAGAGCAGAGTCCAGTTCATAACAGTTCGGTTAACATGTTTTTAATAGTGTTCAGTTTAATTATCAGTGTTTGTGTGACATACAGTTTGTGGTGTTGAATTATTATTTTTTTTAAATAAACCTGGTGTCTTCATTTTCAACTTTAATAATAATAATAATAATAATGTCTTTTTCTGTCATCTGTGTATGTTTCCCATACACAGACGAAATTTGTCTCTGCATTTAACCCAACCACCACCACGTGGTGCAGTGAGCAGCCAGAAAGCGCCCGGGGAGCTGGAGAATTAGGTGTGCACGCAGCATGTTAGGCATCATTTAAAGGGGACCAATTATAGGTCCTATACATTTTTATGGTATGTCTGTGGGCTATCCAGACCATGTTCATTCAATTTAATGCACAAAATAATTCTTAGATAATAAAATATCCCCTTTCTAGTTCTGCCTTTTCTGACTTCTGTTCTGAACGAGCTGTTTATGATAATGAGCTCTGAAGGCCACGCCCTTCAAAAATCTGTTTACATTAACTCCGCCCTCCAAAGGGGACCCTGAGTCAGACCCAGAGGCAGACGCCATTTTGGGCAGGGCAAATGAGGCGCTGACGCGTCGCGTAGGCCGCTGAGAAACATCCATAAGTTCACCCTCCATGTTAAAAACTCTTCGTCTGACTCTTCGAAAACAAGCAATAAGGCTGCAGAGTAACACACTGGCTGCTAACTGCTTAGTGCGAGCACCGCTTTTTTTTGACGGACCACATCCGGCGCTGACCGGATATGGTCCGTGAGCAGTCGTCCGGTTGATTTAAGAGCCCGTAAATAAGTTTTTTCGTTTTTACTGATAGATAATTAGTTATTAGCGGTACTGCATTTTAACAACAACGAAACATCGAACTCTGAGATGAACTCAGGAAAAACAACCGTGACGTCTTTTATACTGAAGTGGGTGGAGCATCACCAGGGGTTGCTAGGTGAGGGGCTGGACTCAGGTTGGGGTGGGTTGTCCTGGCGCTTGTGACATCACAAGCGCCAGGATTTGAAAACGAGACATTTATATCACTGAAAAATAAATATACTTAGAGTAAATATACCACTGGGTGCATTTTTTTGGCCCTAGGACTGTTTTTTTAAGAAGTACATAACCAAAGTTGAGTAAAAAAAACATTAAAAAGTGAATTTTGCATCTTTGGACCCCTTTAAATGATGTAAGGAGTCCAGATAGCTTCATTTAGCTCAGATAACTTTATATATCTCCCACGCTAACATTAATACTGTTTATTATTGTTAAACTGTTATTATTTAGCAGATAGAATGTTCTAGTGCAGTGTGATGTGTGTAATATCCGTCTGCCTTGTTCAATAAACAGTGATATTAGAAATGGATCAGACTGTGTCACTTCCAACATAGATGCAGCTTCATTCAGGTGCAGATTAATTAAATATGAGACTCAAAATATATTCCATCAGTTGTAGTTCAGAAAGCGGTGTGTGTCCAGTCCACCGCAATTGTTGTTGTTAGAAATGCTGGCTGTCCGCGTGTGCGCGCGCTTGTGGCTCAAACAAAAGCTCAGCAGGAGATGTTTATGTTATCAACGGGGGGGTCAGCAAAAAACCTCCACTCTGAAGGGTGAGTTCAGAAACCTTCGAATTCAGGGCCAGTTTACATGGCGCGTATTTTGAGTGTAACCGCTACTTTCTCTTTGCGACTTTGCTTATCGCCTACACGACGCTGCTGGCCCCCCTCTTTGACTCCGATACTTTTCTGACCCTGCTCTCAAGGTGGAAGTTTTTCGCAGACCCCCCGTTGATAATGTAAACATCTCCCGCGGAGCTTTTGTTTGAACACATGCACGCAGCACGCACGCGCAGACAGCCGGCATTTTAACAATGGCGGTGGACTGGACAGTGGACACACGCACCACTTTCTGAACTATAGCTGATGGAATATATTTTGATTCTCATATTTAATTATTCTACACCTTACCTGCATCTGTGTTGGAAGAGAGCCAGCTGCCTGGATCCAGTTGTCTGTTAACGAGGCAGTCGGACATTTCACGTGTCACGCTGCACTATAACATACTAAATGTGCTATATATTAACAGTTTAACAATAATAAACAGTATTTATGTTAGCGTGGGAGATATTTAAATTTATCTGAGCTAAATGAAGCTATCTGGACTCGTTACGTCATGCCTAACATGCTGCTGAAAATGAAGACACCAGGTTGATTTTTTATTTATTTGTTTATTCAACACCACAAACTCATGTCACAAACACTGAGAATTAAATTGAACACTTTTAAAAACACGTTAACCGAACTTTAATGAACTGGACTCTGTTGTTTTCATCCTGGTGGAAACTGGACCCAGATCCGAACCGGTCGCTTCGTGGAACGACAGCTTCGACCTCGCAGGAAAAAAATAAAAATAAAACCTCGGTTGTTCTGTGATCGAACTAAACACAAGGAAACATTATTAAGAACATTGTTTACCTTGTAGCGCTGCTGGAAATCAGCTGATTCTCACGGACTAAAGTCAGACATGTTGACGCGGTTCTGGTCCAGTCAGCAACTGGTGTGCAGATGAAGAGGTCCCACTTGGTGTCAAATCTGTTGACTCTTATCCAAATTCCAGCTTTAACTTGTTGACAACAACTTATAGTAGCTGAACTTTTAGCCAGAGAGGAAAACAGGCTGCCTGCCTCGTTTGCTCTGTTTACCCCAGGCTGCACGCATGCGCAGTGTCATGTATTGGGATGCTGACGGAGTTTACGTGATGACGTGTGTGGGGGCGGGGTTAAAAGGTGTTCGTTCTGGAAGTGCGGTGGCAGGTGGTGGATGAAGATGGTTCAATAAAGTGAATGAAACGATACCACTTCGTCTAATGATTTAATTCAGAATATCTGCCTAATTAAGTAATAAGGTGGATATACAACAATGGCGACGAGGAATAACAATGTCACGCTGAAGATGGCAACAGATTCATGTGGATTGTAAAAGACGGTGTCACGCTGAAGACGTCAACGGCAACACGAGGTTAGCTAAAAAAAAGTTCAAGCTAACATGGAAAAGTCAAGTATTCAACCGTTCGCTTGCTACACGGATCCAGCGACCCTTGGACCAAGATGGACAAGGTGGCTGACATCATTTGAGCTGTATGCAGACGGTAAAGGACTTATTCTGTCTGATGATGCCACAGACGCCATTAAACAGCGGAGGCGTGCGCTGTTACTGCACTTGGCCGGACAAGACGTGCAGGACATTTTTTCTACATTACCACAAGGAGGTGAGGTTACGGATTATGAGGCTGCAGTGGCTGCGCTGAACACTTATTTTGTGCCACGAGTAAATGCAGCATATGCTCGTCAGACTTTTCACAAAATATTCCAGAAACAAGGTGAGACTGTTCAACAATTCTGTACTCGATTGAGGCAAGCTGCAAGAGACTGTGACTTTCGTGGCGATAATGATAACCAAATAAGAGATGCGGTTTTGAGCAAATGCACATCTGAATACGTGCGAAGAAAGTTACTGGAGGAGGGTCCCGGCTTGACACTGGCTCGTACACTGGAGGTGGCTTCGCAGTGTGAGCGCGTGGAGGAGCAGATGGCAGCGATGAGCTTCACCGAGGAAAAGAAGATGGAGGACGCGGTCAACAGGATTGTAACGACAAAGAAAGGAAAATACTGGAAATCAAAAGAAAAAGTGAAGGAGGAAAATAAAACAGAAAGACAGTGTTACAGATGTGGATTCACAGATCACATGGGAAAAGATCCAAAATGCCCAGCACGAGGACAAACATGTCACAAATGTACTGGTAAGGACCACTTTTCAAAAATGTGCCGCACAAAAAGGCAAAAGAACCAAAATGTGAATATGCTGGATGAATATGCTTTTATTGTAAATGAGGACAATGTACCTGATAAACTGTCATTTTCTGTGGGGGGAGTCGAGCTAAAAATGTTGATTGACTCTGGTGCTACAAGTAATATAATGGGAGAAAATATATGGGAAAAACTTAAAGCTGAAAAGATAAAATGTTATTCATATGTACCTAAAGAGCAGAGAAAGCTGTATGCTTATTCCTCAACACAAGCATTAAACATTAAAGGTGCATTCAGATGTGAAGTGAAAATTGGCAACAGGAGAGTAGAAACAGAGTTCATTGTCATAAGAGGCAATGGTGAGCCACTCCTGGGTAAAAAGACTGCTGTAAAGCTTGGGGTACTAAAAATAGGAGAAAATGTAAAGACGGTCACAGAATCAAAAAACATTCTGCAAGAACAGTACCCAGATGCATTTAAAGGAATAGGAAAATTAAACACCAAACAAATCAAACTCACAACAGAAAGAGTGAGAGCTGTACCCTGATACATGCTCAATAATCCAGGTAGAAAAATCTAAAAAAGCTAAGTCTGGTCCTCTGGACATTCAAAAAACAAAAAAAACAAAAACAAAGCAAAAAATTGTAGAAACGTTTCGTCTTTCGTCCGAAAGACTTCCTCAGTCTGAGGTGCTGGGTTCAGCTCAGTCTTATAAATAGCACCCTCTCACAGTGTTACACAACAACACAGTGAGAGCTGTAGCAGAGATAAGAGAACCAAGAAATGCTGCAGAGGTGAGAAGTTTCCTCAAATTAGTAGGTTTTAGCAGCAGGTTCATCCCACAGTTTGCAACAGTGTCAGAACCTCTGAGACGTTTAACTCGAAAAGAAAATACATTTGTGTTTGGACCAGAGCAAAAGACAGCATTTGAAACTTTAAAAGCTGAGCTAGCTAGAGCAGGAACTTTAGCTTATTTTGATAAAGAAGCCCCAACCAAAATCATTGCTGACGCGAGTCCAGTAGGTCTCGGCGCAGTACTAATACAGCAACAAAAAGGTGAAGAGGTACCAATTTGTTATGTGAGTCGAAGTTTGACAGACTGTGAACGCAGGTACTCTCAAACAGAAAAGGAAGCATTAGCACTGGTGTGGGCATGTGAAAGACTTCACCCATACATATATGGTAGGAAGTTTGACCTAGTTACTGACCACAAACCCCTAGAGGTCATATACAGCCAGCGGTCCAAACCGTGCGAGAATAGAGAGATGGGTTCTCAGATTGCAACCATATAACTTCAAAGTAGTACATGTTGATGGGAAACTAAATATTGCTGACTCATTATCAAGACTGTTATCAGATAAGATAACACAAGACACACACATTCATGAGTCTGAGGAATATGTGAGATTTGTAGCTTTAAATGCAACTCCAAAATCACTTACCACAAGACAGGTGGAGGAGGCATCTGCCACAGATTCAGAGCTAACAGAGGTGCGAAAAGCAGTTGAAAATGGACATTTTGAAAAATGCAAAGCATATGCACCCATTGCTAATGAACTGTGTGTGGTGGGACACATAATTTTGAGAGGAACACGCATTGTGATGCCAGAAAAGCTCCGAGCTAAAGCAATTATGTTGGCACATGAAGGACATTTAGGAATTGTAGGGACAAAACAACGTCTCAGGACAAAAGTATGGTGGCCTGGCATGGACAAAGCAACAGAAAAATATTGCAAAACATGTCATGGTTGTCAAATTGTAGCCAGACCTGATCCACCAGAACCAGTGAGAAGCACACTTTTACCGGATGGACCGTGGCAAGATGTGGCAGTAGACTTACTGGGACCATTATCTTCAAATCACTCCATTCTTGTGCTAATAGACTATTACAGCCGTTACTATGAATATGATGTGTTGACATCTACAACTGCTGAGAAAGTCATAGACTCTATTGACAGTATGTTTAGTAGACATGGTCTACCAGTTTCCATTAGATCTGACAATGGTCCACAGTTCAAATCAGAATTATTCAAAGAATACTGTGAGAACAATGGAATAAAACATGTGAGGACAACACCAAAATGGGCTCAAGCCAACGGAGAAGTTGAACGTCAGAACGCATCACTGATGAAGAGGATCAGAATTGCACAAGCTGAAGGACTGGACTGGAAACGAGAACTAAGAAAATATGTGACAGCTTATCGCAGCATTGAACATGCAACCACAGGCAAAAGTCCTGCAGAACTTTTATTCAACAGAAAAATGAGAGGAAAATTACCGGACATGAGTGAAACAAACACAGCTGCGTTGGATGTACGTGACAGAGACGCAGAACAAAAAGGAAAAGCGAAAAGTTATGCTGACATCCGAAGAAGAGCTCAACATTCAAAAGTAGAGCTGGGAGACACAGTGCTGGTTCAACAGGAAAAAGTTGACAAATTAACAACACCATTTAATGCATTACCACACAAAGTCGTGAGCAAAACAGGAAACCAAGTTGTGGTTGAATCACCAACAGGAGTTCGGTATCACCGAAACACCACACATGTGAGAAAATATGAAACTGAGGAAGGAGTTGGTGAACAAAAACTGTTTTCTGAAAATAAAGACTTTGAGGATGAAAAATATGAGGACACTTACGGTGCAACACCACAAGAGGGCACTCAAGACTTAGAAATGGAAAAGACATTCAGACCTCAGAGACTCAGAAAGACTCCAGAGAGGTTTCGTGACTTTGTATAAAAAAAAAAAAAAAGGAAATGGTTATTCAGGGTTCTAAGAATTGTAAATTGGTTTATGTTGTTTTGTGACTAAGGAAATGTATTGGTAAGCCTGAAGGCGTGAAGATGATGGAAAAGAAAAAAAAAACTGATGTTTAAATGTATGGAGGGGGAAGTTGAAAATCTAAGGAAAAGGGGGATGTCATGTATTGGGATGCTGACGGAGTTTACGTGATGACGTGTGTGGGGGCGGGGTTAAAAGGTGTTCGTTCTGGAAGTGCGGTGGCAGGTGGTGGATGAAGATGGTTCAATAAAGTGAATGAAACGATACCACTTCGTCTAATGATTTAATTCAGAATATCTGCCTAATTAAGTAATAAGGTGGATATACAACACGCAGTAGTGAAGGTTCCAAAAATCACAGCGCCATCTAATGGCCCAGCATGGTAACTACAGTAAAGTCATGAGGACGGGGGGTGGGGGGGGAGAGAGTCGTATCCACAGAATTCGCCCATGTCAACGCAAAACTTTCAGGCCCTGTACACACGTAGCCGTTTATCAGTAAAACCGAACAGTTTAGCATGCGGTTTAGCCTTTCATCCACACGTGAACGCCGGTTGATGTAACTATAAACGAATAATAACAAAACTCCGGCCAAAGTGAAGATTTGAGAACTCTCCGCTTTCGCGTCTGCGTGTGGACTTTCAGAACAGAGCTTTCTGCTCCAGCTGGAGCTGAAAGTCCGGTTCTGCCGGTTCTCCAGCTGGAGCTGACGTCACATGCTCAGAGAAAAAAAAGCACTAAAAAGTCAACATACCTGCTCTGACATGATTCCTAGTCGACATTTTCCTGCATTTTATTAACTTTGTACTCCAACACGGCATTTTAGTAGTTCAACCTTGCAGTCTGTCCACCCAAAGAAAGGAAAATAAATAACAGGAAGTCGCGGCTGAGTTCAAGGGTTGTGACCATAGATATTAAACACTAGATACCCCATGGAATGCTCTCGCCACAGTATTCCTACGCCCCATGACACTTTGCGCGAAATGTGCACACGACTTCCGGTTGACCGGAAACACCGTTTGTTTACATGCGAGTAATACAGTTGAAGACAGTCCAAACTTTGTTGTTTTAGTTCATTAAAAATGTGGGAACACCACTCGTTTTGTTAAAAGAGGAGGGACAAATAAAAAGAAATAACAGATGTGACCTGATCGCGCTGACATAATTTAAAAATACATAAATAGCGAACGCGTTTGCTCCGGCCTCTCGGCTAAGGTTTGTTAGCTGCTATCTCGGCTAAAAATACCGGTCGCATCTGAGATCTATCGTTTTAAGACAGTAAATCTTCCAAAACTCTCATTAATAAACCCTCCCCGAATAAAAAGATGTTACCTGATCGCGCAGACATAATTTAAAAATACATAAATAGCGAACGCGTTTGCTCCGGCCTCTCGGCTAAGGTTTATTAGCAGCTATCTCGGCTAAAAATACCGGTCGCGTCTGAGATCTATCGTTTTAAGACAGTAAATCTTCCAAAACTCTCATTAATAAACCCTCCCCGAATAAAAAGATGTTACCTGATCGCGCAGACATAATTTAAAAATACATAAATAGCGAACGCGTTTGCTCCGGCCTCTCGGCTAAGGTTTATTAGCAGCTATCTCGGCTAAAAATACCGGTCGCGCCTGACATATATCATTTTAAGACAGTAAATCATCCAAAACTCTCATTAATAAACCCTCCCTGAATAAAAAGAAATTACAGATGTTACCTGATCGCGCAGACACAGCCATAGAGAAGGATGCAGGAACACTCTTTCTTTGTTTTGGGTCCGTGTTGAAAACACTGTTGTTTTAGCCAAAGATTTAGCTTGGTCCGGTTGTTGGTGCAGCCGCGAACAGCACAGCAGGTACCTGAACCCCGGTAGGACATTTCAGTAAACGTTCCGTTTAAACAAAAGCTGTGTTTGCTCCGATAAAATGAATGAAAATAACTTTCAAAAACACCCGCGATCCATACTCCGCCTATGGAATACAGGCACTTCCGGTGTCGGACAGGAAGTACAATGCACATTCGCTTCTACAGTGACACCCTCAGGAATACTGTGGATTGGAGCTGACGAGATTTCAGGCGGCCATCTTGGGGGTGGACACCGCTCCACTCAGCCTTATATATTTGACAGGCACAATAAAGTATCAGCGCATTTAATCAATCATAACACGCTGAATAGTAATCCTGTTGTCACATATTTAAATTTTAGGCATACAGCAAATAAAACTGCATGTATAGAAACGTATAGTTTAGCATATTTAAATAATTTTGGTGGAATACAATACTTATGGATGACATGTTTAGCAAGACACAACCAAAGAAGATGCAATTTATTCACACACACACACATTATGTATACATATTCAGATACTGTAATTATATATATATATATATATATATTCAGATAAGCATATATGTAACTATATATATTACTACTGTATATATATAACTAGAACACTACAGTCACCCATCAAAATACATTACGTTATCAGTTGAAATTATTGAAGTCTTATGATTTAGTTAATTATAATATTTTGCAGGTTATGTATAATGCTCATAAAAATGTATTACCTTTGAACATCCAATCACATTTTGTTAAGAGGGAACGTAGTTACAATCTGAAGGGATTAATGTTTTTTAAAACCTAAAATTCAAATAAATTTAAAGGACAGATGTACTTCAGTCCAAGGAATACGATTATGGAATACTCTGAATAGTGATTGTAAAAACGCTGGCTCTATTAATTTGTTTAAAATAATGATAAAAAATTGTTAAAGAAATATGAAATTCTATGATTTGTATTTATAAGAGCTGCTGTTTAGGAGCTGAAGATTTTGTTTTGTTATTATTTGAAACTATTATTATTATAGTCAATATTTTTTTTTAATGGGGCAGATATAAGATTTTTTCTCCTTTCTGCTACCTTTCATTTTATTTGATATGTATTTTTTGTATGTGAATTTGTTTGTTTTGAAATGAAATTACTATTGTCAAAAGATTATATGTACAATAAAAATAAAATGCAAATACAATGAAATGAAAAGCAGCTGAGAGAAGAGAAAAATCTGCCCCTTTAATAAGTAATTTATGTTACACTTTATATTATATGAATTATAATGAATGAATTCACACACCCTCCCCCAGGACCACAAAGAATATAAAAAATTAACATAGCCTCTCATTTTTTATTAGTTTTTAGGCTATTTGGAGCCAACAAAGATTTTCAACAACACACATACACATTATATACACTATATACATTTTTTCCTAGTAAGGCACTAAAAGCCTTTAAAAAGAATGGTTTTGCACGTTTTTTTTTCTTGTGTTGCCACTCTGTAATTGTGTCGTTTTCAGTTTGGCAATGTGGTGCAGTCTTAATTTATGGAACACAGAAACGACAAGGGACATCAACACATAGTGATGATTGTCTATTCCACACTGTGTTTCCTGAATGTGCTCACCCAGACAGAACACATCCTCAGCACCAACATCAGCCCGTACAAACTGATCAATATAGGACAAACTGACAGCTTGCCTGGACACAGACTGGCGGATGAAACGTTCAGCTGACCTGACTACCCTCAAAGTCCCTGCAGATGGTATCATTAGACCCCCTTTGTTTCTTAGTTTAAGTAAGTGGTAGCTCTGGTCAAAAGATGTAGGTACAGCATCAGATACCAAGCTACCACGGCATACGTCACACACAAGCTTCTTTAAGATTTTCCGGACCACAAACCCCGAGATGTAGACAATTGCATTGTCAACAAGACCACCGAAGCGTGTTGGCAGATAAGTGTGGTCACGCACAATTGCACAAGTATTTGCAAATGGCGATGGCAGCTCTTCGGTTACTTCTGCTGTGGGAGAAGATGACAGTTCGAGAGCAGACAGAAACACAGTTGCATCCTGTACTGCCACATTTCCTGATCCACTTGGAGACACCCCACACCGCACCATCAGATGACGAAAAATGGCTTCAAACTGCCCAGCTGAAGGGTTATTGTTCCAGCCCCCTGAGAAAACATAAATAAACAGACTCAACACAGTCAGATTTCACCGAGATAGAATTAATTTTATCCTAAAGAAGAAAAACTAATGATGTAATCACAACACTGTAAACAACGTGACATACATGCATGCATACAAACAAACCAAAGTGAAAAAAAGAAAGAAATGACCACCTGATGCCCTGATGGAATTCAGAGGTGTCAAGTAACGAAGTATAAATACTTCGTTACTTTACTTAAGTACAAATTTTAGTTATCTATACTTTAGTAAAGTAATTATTTTTCAGCCTACTTTATACTTCTACTTCTTACATTTTCACGCAATTACTGGTACTTTCTACTCCTTACTTTTTAAAAATAGCCTCGTTACTTTTCTTTCATTTTGCCGTTTTTTTTTTGTAGAATATAGATATTCACGCAGGACTTTCCAAAAATTGGAACATAAAACATGTATCCGCATCAGCAGCCGTCGTCACTCACCAGTGTTGCCAGATTGGGCGGTTCACCGCGATTTTCCTTCTGACTTTTGCGGGTAAAGAGTGCTTTGGGTGGGTGGGACTTTATCTGGCAACACCGGTCACACGCGTGTGTCTTTACATCCGGGGCAGCGTCGGCAGCTCCGGGACCCTCCATCAATGTAGAAGCGTATGCGGGACCGGGACCCTCCATCAGTAGTTGGGGCGTCTTCTATAGCAACTTCATCCGGCGAAGCCATGCTGTCTGTGACGCTGACTTGTTAGGGGCTCTGCTAGCGCTAGCATTAGCGTCTCGCGAGACAACGTTACCTCTCAACGAGAGATATCGCGGGAGTTTAATATCGCGAGATCTCGTACAACGAGATCTCGTTACTACTGACTTCTAGTGACCTAGTAACATACTAATGTTGTATAATAAATATAAACGTGAAAGACAACAAAACCAGGAGAACCCTTGACCAATTTGTTCTGCACCGGGCAACACCAGAGGCAGATATGGTATGTAAAAAAAAAAAAAACTGCCATCTGGAAAAATATCCTTTGAGGAAGTGGAGAAGATCACTGAAAGTCTTCACCTGGTTGGCAGGTAAAAATTCAATAATTTCCAGTGTAGTGGTGAACCATGTTTAATTATTGATAGTTATAAACAAAAGTGTACAATTGACACGTACAAATAAATACATAATTGTGAATTTACTTTATGCAAACATACAACCTTGTCCATCTTTAAAAAACAGTTCATATAGGTAAATTAATAAATACATTTCAAAATGTAGTTTAAATACAATGCTAAATTATAAATATAAACAATACACGTTTTTCCATTTATTTATCACTACATAACCTAGGCTATGTATCACTAATGAACTTTAACACCTTTTGGCAGGCTGAACATGTCTATGGATGAGCTGTATGAGGAATGTGTGACTGCAAACAGCCTGATAGACCACCTCACCACCTCACCTCAGGAGAAAGAAAGGTGGCAGTCCCAGGGAACAGCAGAGAAGTGGATGCAAGTTCTTCAGGCAGCTGACCTCCCCAACATCCAGCTGTTGTATCCTTTGTCCTCAGCATCCCATCTTCCACTGGGTTTGTGGAAAGGATTTTCTCTTTCATGAAAAGTAAGTGGACTGATGTGCAAAACAAATGTTCTACTGAACTAATTAGAAGTGAGCTCATTGTCAGTCTAAATTATGAAATGTCTTGCTCAGAGTTTTACTCTTTGGCACTGAAAAACAGAGCATTCCTTGCTGCAGCACGATCTCAGCAGAAATACAAATGGAAAAAATAGGTTGACTCCATAATGTAACGTTCCACTGTTTTAGTTTACAAGTTTTTTATTTTTACTACAAGTGGAAAGCCATGGCCTTTGAGGCACAATGTGTTTATGTTTACAGATTTACTACAAACTTTATTTGCACGTTGCACTAAATGCACTATTACAGAATGTTCGTATTGATTTTTTGTTATTTAATACTGTTTTAAGTTATTAAGCAGGACAGAGGTCTGTTTAAGAAAGATACATAATTCTGTTTTAAGTTATTAAGCAGGACAGAGGTCTGTTTAAGAAAGATACATAATTTTCAAAAGATGTTTGTTTCTGGCAATTCTATTTGCACTAAAAATAAATGGTTAATTGTGTAATAATTTGTTTATACATATTTTTATAATTCAAAAACACGTATCCAAATGAATTCAGGTTGATTTCAAAGTGAGGAGGGGCAGGCAGGGTGTTTGTGTGTCTGTGTGTGTGTGTGTGTGGGGGGGTGACCAGCCCTGCCGAGAGGTGTCCCTTATTTATTTATCAAGGAGTTGGCAACCCTATTTTCAATGGGCATAATGCAGTTAAGACAGGTAGCTTAGTGCACCCCTAGTTTTTCAACATTAACAATATAATATAATCTAGTCTAAAAAAATGATTTTTGTGGGGGAGGTGGGGTTGTATACAATAGTATGTGTGGTGCAGCCTAAGCATTTGTCTTTGTTGTTGCTTTTTCTTACGCTACTTTTACTTTTATACTTTTAAGTAGTTTTTGAAACCAGTACTTTTTTACTTTTACTTGAGTAAAAAGCTAGAGTTGATACTTCTACTTCTACAGAAGTAATTTTAAATCCCAGTATCTATACTTCTACTTGAGTAATGAATGTGAATACTTTTGACACCACTGATGGAATTGAAGAGTAGTTCCAAGTGATCTTGGCTAAAGCAATAGGTGCAGATGTACTGCTGTTGCTGAAGCTGTTCAGGAATCATCAACATCAGCATGTCAATGTTGATGATGAATCCCACCACAGATACAGTAGGTACCTTCACAAGAAATTGTTTTGTCTGTGTTATCATGACAAAAATAACTTCAAGAAACCACTAAATGATTTTCACACTTAGAAATGTGAAAGCAACAAGTAACAATGGTGAAACAAAATAAAAAAAACTGAAAATTGTTGTACATACCTTAATAATGCCTGAAAAATGGAGAGAGCTTCTTGAGCCTTCTTTGATGTCTCTGTTGTTCTGGTAGAAACAGGCTAAAGTAAAAGATAATTTTTAGTCACATTACAAAACAAATAAACTCCTTCACATTCAGAAAAAGTGCAATAGCACAGCATTCATTTATCTTCCAAACTATTTTAACATAAATACCTTTTGAAGGTGAGCAGGGAAACTAAAGACAGAAGGAACAGCTCCATCTTTGAGCCGCACTGTCTGACCCGTTCTGTCAAAGTCTTCTGGTTTGAAATGCTTGCTGCAGAGTGCTGAAGATGAACTGGCTGAAAACCCTTCCCTCCTCAGCGCAACTTCCCAGTTTCTCTTCCTAACACTATCTTTAGGAAACCTATAAAGAAGAACAAAAGCTAAACACACAGCAACAACAAACTAACAAAATGCTTGACTGAGCCAATTCATTTATTTGTTATTTTATCTTCTGAATAAGGGATACAGTTGGTAATAGTACCATAAAATCTTTCTTACAATTTTAAACCTTTAACAGTTCCATTTTGACTGGATATATTAACTCAGTTGTTAAATTACAATTTTATTATTATTATTAATAATAATCCTCGAAGGAAAATTACATTTTCTAGTACAGCCATCCATTATGAGAATTCCTACAAAAATAAGTTTTGCGTTTGTGTTAAAACGAGGACTGTTTTGAAGTTAACTGTTATAATTTTTTCAAGAATTAAACATAAATAAGTTAGCTCACATGTTATCTGTACGAGCAGTACAACAGAGAGAAACTGGCTGCTGTTTGATCAAGCTGATCAAAACAGATCTTGATACAGATCTTGATTATCGTAATATTATGACTTAATCGTTTTAATTTGACTTTTATTCTAATAGAATCTTGAGATTATTCTCGTAATTATCAATATATGTGTATATATTGTTGTTTAATACCGTGTGCAGACTAAAGTAAATACCATCTAAGTAACTGTATCAATGAAATCTGAGGAGCAGGAAACCATAACCATAGTATTTTCTTTGACTAGTTTTCGGTTCCAAAACAATGTTATAATTGTGAAAATCGTCCAGACTATAGCTTAAATACAATCTAGAGAAAGTGTTATGCCTTACCTGTGAAAGGTAATTCCTTCTGATTTTGATTTGACATCTAAACGGTTACATTCCAAGCCGCACAACTACACAACTACGAGGCATTTTGTTTTCTCCCGTCTCCTCCTCCAATATGGCGGCGACGTGGTTACGCCCATAGACATTATATATAGAGCTTTGGAGCAGACGTCACTGTGTGGGGGCATGTCGGGGCGTTCCCGTCTCGACTGCCATCTTTGTTGCCCTCATAAAAAATAAAAGAAATTCAGGAGATTTTCCATTGTTTTCGCGCTGTATCTTCCGTCACGATTCTGAAAAGCAGGCAAAATAAAGTGGACTGTATCCTAATAAGCTTCTCCCAGGTGAGAAAAAAAAACTACATGGAAAAAATCGGTATAATTGGAAATGTTGCCCGTTTGAAATAAATAAATAAATGGAGCAGAGACCCGGAGTAATACTTGCCTCCACTGACATTCCCAGTCATTTTAGCAGACCTGGGGCCTCATGTATCAACCGTGCGTGCGCACAAAAACATTGCGCACGTCACTTTCCACGCAAAACCCCGTATGTAACAAAAATGAAATGAACGTGAATATCTGCGCATCCAAGTACATTTCCACGCCAGCTCCCCTGCTGGCGTACGCACGTTTCTGTGGTTCTTGTTCCTTTGGCGACACTTACAGGTGATCCTGAAAAACTGAAGCCCCACAGTCTGTGGTTGACTTTAAGAGCGGCTTGAAGACCTTTCTTTTCAACCGAGCATAGTACTCCTCATGATTCTACTTTTGATCTTAGCTGATACTGTTGTTGATTGTAATTGTTTTATTATTTGTTTTATTGACATTCAATTATGTTGCACCTTGTAGCACTTTGAGATTTTCATTAATGAAAAGTGCGTTATAAATTGAATTCATTATTATTATTATTATTATTATTATTATTATTAACTGTTCATGATGTGAAAATGATTAATATTCCCACCAAACACACATGATAACAATTATTACATCCACATGGACGCAAATAAAGGACGCGCAAAGTTGTGCAACAAATACATTTAACAGGAACGGATTCAGCCTTACTGGAGATAGTGTAACACGCAGAGCATTTATTTATAAACAGATATAATTTTCTGATCTATGATATGGCTTATCAGCCGTTTTCAGGGATAATCCTTTTTCATTTTGGCACTGCGCTCTGGAGCACAACGCAGGAACCGGTCCGTGCACAACGCGTGCAGAAGCAGCGACCAAACTGTTCCCGAGCTTTCCAGAGGGAGCTGGCAGGTCGATCGGGACTGTGCCATTCCAGTCCACACAAAGCCGGATCATGTCCAATAGAATGGTCTCATCTATATGATTCCAAAGGCTGAGTGGTCGCGCTTTGGAGCGCGCGCGCACCCTCACACGGCAGCTGGAGGTGATTCATAATCTGCGTTTATTGTAGATTTCTCCAAAATGACACGTGAAAGTACACCATATATAACTTGTTGGAGAGTAACAGCTTCACAGACAAACAGATTGCGCACAAGGCTGTGGCGCGCGCTGCGCGCAGCGTTTGGAGACTCCAACATCACGTCATGTCATGAAAACTCTCCACTGAGACGCACAGACCCGTTTCTTCATGTCATCTATTAAATAAACAAAGATCTATGTTCAACCAAACATCCAAGTTCCTCTGTGTTTACAGTAATTATGGTAATAAACTCGTGCGCAAAGTTAATATTTTCACTCAGAATGAATGGATGAGCCGTTGCGCACCAAAGCAGGGTGCGCGCACACACAAATACCGACACACAATCACTCGTTCTTTGCGTGATGAACACATTTTATTACTATTCTTACTTAGGATTTTTTCCTCACTCATATTATATTAAATTCATTATTTTCCTGAATCTAGAAATGATTTCTGATCGCGCAGGGATCAAACAAACATGTCCTTCACACATGCAGGAAGTAATTTGCATCTGTTTAACATATGTAAATGAAGGCGTGTCAGGGGAGGTGTCTCACGTGCGCTCAGTTCCACGTTGGTTGTGATGTACAAAAGGAATGTGCGTGGATTCCGGTGTACGCACAGTTTGATACATCTGGATTTTTTTGTGCGTACACACTTTTCTGGATTTGACCGTACGTCACTTTTCAGTAGGAAATCCACGCAAGTCTTTGTACATGAGGCCCCTGGTCTGTGTCAGTGTTTACACCACAAATAATTTTTATAATTACAAATCACTGGGAGAGCTGGTCCAATCTATGAACAGCTGGGTAGATGATTTGGACATTTTTAAAGCCCCCAGATTGTAAATACGTTGAAGGTACGTTGTTTTTGGCTCCTTAATTGTACATAAATTATTAATTTACATTTCTTTCAGAATCAAACAACCTTCTGTATGCTAGGAGTATTAAAAACTGAGAACACTTGATTTTTAAAGTATGTTTTTTAACTAAATTACAAAGGTCCAAGTTGAAAATTACCTTATTTTTAATGACTTGAGCATGTCTAATAACATGTAGACTTCAAATCTTGATTAGATTACTATAATCACTATATACAGTATATGTATTAAGATGCATATATATACTGTATATTATAGATTGTCTTTTCATTCACCATTTTAATTGTGTTCACAGGTTCTGCTCTGACTCTGAGCCACCAGAACACCGTGGGTCATGCTGAGTAACAGTGTGTCTACACACAGAAATAAAATGGTGTGTGAATCATCAAAACACCTACATTAAAATACAGCGAGCAGTAAAAAAAATCTTAAAGTTAAAGCATGTGGTTTCATCATAAACACCAACTCCTGAACTTGGAGCATCTCCTGATGGACTCAGTGTGATCGCTGCTGCCTGGAGAAAGTTCCCTCACAGATACAAGACATGCAGCATCCAGCAGCTGGAGGCAGGAGATGAAGTTTACCTGCAGAAGCATCACCCACTCTGCACAGGTGCATAATCAAACCACTGTGACCTTGTGTGGACCACACAGACATGGCTGGACGTCTACAGAAAGCATGAAGCTTCCTAAAGATATTTCTCAGAGCTTGTACTTCAAGGGAGACATAATTATGTAAAACATGCTGTTGACTTATATTTGCACATTTTTGTGTGTTTTCTATAAAATGTATTAACTCACACGTTCATCACATTTACTGGAAATGTTTAATTACATCAAATGTTTACTTCAAAATGGATCTGTTTCATTTCAAATTCAAACAATGACAACAATACGGCAAAGCAATGAAGTCCTGTATAGTACCTGACTTTTTTTGTGTCACCCCTAAGAAATTCTTTGTCTAGCTGTTTTTTATTCAGCTCTGACCTGAGCTCCCTGTTTTCCTGTAAGAGACGATTAATTTCTGCTCTTCTTTGTTCGCACAACTGACATTCTGTTTGTCGCCTTTTTGCTGCTGGTTCATCTTCCTCCTCCCCATCTGCAGCGACAGTGATGTCCTCTCGTGGGGTTTCCATCGCAGACTCCACAAGCTGTGTGTGCTCATCTTCTGCTGCCTCCATCACCTGTTGGTGCTCATCTCCTGCTGCCTCCATCACCTGCTGATGATCATCTTCTGCTGCCTCCACCACCTGTTGGTGCTCATCTCCTGCTGCCTCCATCACCTGTTGGTGCTCATCTTCTGCTGCCTCCATCACCTGTTGGTGCTCATCTTCTGCTGCCTCCATCACCTGTTGGTGCTCATCTCCTGCTGCCTCCATCACCTGTTGGTGCTCATCTCCTGCTGCCTCCATCACCTGTTGGTGCTCATCTCCTGCTGCCTCCATCACCTGTTGGTGCTCATCTCCTGCTGCCTCCATCACCTGTTGGTGCTCATCTCCTTTGTGCTCTGCTGTAACGTCTCTTTAATCGATGAGCATGTCGGTCTGATGTTGACACTTTCACCTCGGAGTGTCCCAAGTGCAGTGTTGGAG